>VXAU01001100.1:1363777-1475744 GCA_013399695.1 Formicarius rufipectus | reverse complement strand
GGGGGGAGGGGGGGGAATAGGAAAAATGATAGAACTCGAGCTTCTGCATTACTACCATAATATTTTGTCATAAACAAAGTGACAAATAAGGGAACTGGCAGTTTCTCAAGGATATCTAAGACCAAGATTTCTCAGTGCTAATTCTTTCTTGGAGAAACACAAATGCTTAGGCACTTCAAAGGTAAAGTAACTCAGAAGAACAAGACATGAATATTAATGTAAGGCAAATAGAAATATGACTTCAAAAGGAAAGTCAGATCATTTAAAGGCAGTGAAACAAAGAAGGGAAAAAAAACCTCAACCCACTAAGCAGAGCTTTTAGATAAATTAGCTTGCAGATTACCTTCTCCTTCTGTCCCTATAGCAAATACTTGGTCAAGCACTTAAATTCAGCCACTTTGCTGATTGCTCATTACTACTCTTTGGCCTCTTTCAACATTCACACTTCTCACAGGTTATGCAAAATTTATGAACCTTTCTAACTATCTAGACATCCACGCAGATAGAGTCAACATCCTTGCCCTTTCATCTGACTTTTTCTTACTCACCTCTGAACCCTGTTGCTCTGATCTGCCAATCACCTTACTTTGCACTCTCATGCATGATGCTGATAACTTCTTTCTCTATGCCTTCTCCAACAGGGATAACCAATAAGCAATGATCTCTCAAATAGATCAATTTTTGCAACTAGGATACTCTACATATTGACCTACACTCTCCAGGGCAACACCAACTAAATATAATATGGGAGACAATGGAAATTTTAGATTTCATTTTTAAATTGCAATCTTCTTTCTACTTTTTTCCTGAGATAGAAAGCATTTTTGCTATAGGGGGAGCAAATTTCTTAGTTCATATAGCAACTATCACTTTGATACTAGCATTGTAAGTAAATTGCATTGCAGACAATGTATGGTATGCCCTAGAAAGCTGACGGAGTGAATAAAGGAAATTGAAGATGTGGATTTCCCCACAGTATTTAAAGTGAAAAAAGTGACGGGCTTAATTCTCACCAAGAGAGAAGAAGGTCAGACTACTCTACAGAAACCTATTAGAGGAAGCAGGAGAGGCTCTGAGATCAATAGATATTTAAACTGTGGCCACAGTGTGAGATAAATGTTTCTGGAAGTGAAAAAAAAGGTATTAAGAAAGAATGTAGGTGCTAGTGGAAAGCTGACAGTTGTTTGAACAAGAACAGAAAAATACCCACAAAAAACAACCCCCAAAAACCAGGATCAATGCATTTGTGATGCCTTGAAAATATTTGCCCAAATCAGTCAGAGTTCTGTCTGTGTGCTCACTTTTTGATGTTTTTCTATTAAGCATACAGTTGAAAACCATTTCCTTGACTTATTTATGGAGCAATAATTGGAAAAATAGGATTTTCTTTTCTAACTTACTCTGTAACAGTATCATCAGTCAAGCAAATAATAATATAAAGAACATATAGAAATGCAAGTTGGGCAGTAATATTTAACCTCTTCATTGCTTACAAAATATTTTTACTCCGTATGTACTAGTTGATTAAAACTGGCTCTTTCTTTTAAGTAATATAATTGTACCAGTATGGAAATAACAGGTTGACCTTCCTGCCCTGCTGTAATCACAACCTTACTTGTTCCATTAAGGTTGAAAAACTGTCTCAGGGACTATGTCTACAAATGCATCGGTGGGAGATTTTTGTCTTTTATAGCTGTCAGGAAATACACTGGGATACTCTATTTGCTGGATAAAAAAGATGATGTTTTAATGAGAAAGGCTTATGAAACCTATCCCAG
Source organism: Formicarius rufipectus (assembly GCA_013399695.1). NCBI lineage: Eukaryota > Metazoa > Chordata > Aves > Passeriformes > Formicariidae > Formicarius > Formicarius rufipectus. The sequence goes on along the minus strand of VXAU01001100.1, from coordinate 1,473,966 downwards.
TAAAACAAGAAAGTGAGGTAGCATTTGGAATAAGCACAAAGCAAGAGCACCCAGCCAAGTGTGAACTGGAACCTACATGAAAGTGATGAAGAAAAGAAATTCTGAGCCTTTGAAATAGCTTGAGTCAGCTTGAAATAAACTAGACCGCTATTCTAATAATAATACTCCTAAATAAATTGTTGCTGTTCCAACAAGCAAAGCAATCAGACTTTATTTATTTTCTCTGTTGAAACCATATATACTGATTCCCTTTTATGTCTCTATCACAATGCTCTTCTCTGGGGCGCAATGATTCATCCTTTATGATTGAATTCTCCCAATAAAATTTCAATTCATAAACAGATCTCTTGGTGGAAGAACACATTGCTGGAGTTTTTCAAACAGTCAAAATGAATATTTAAGACAACTGTATATGGAAACAATACTAACTGTTGGCCAAGGTCTGCAAGACCTTTTGACTTTAGTAAAAAGTCTTAGAAATAATGTTTTAATTTGTTAATCTGTTCTTCCCTATAGGGAAAACTTTATAGTTAAATATAGAAAGGAAATTTGGCTTACAGCTCAGTTACAATAATAAGCATCGTTTTTACAAACAAACTGCAAAGACCAAGGAAAGATGAATGCTGTCTGGTGATGATGTGCTGCTAACATTTTAACAAAAATTAAAAAAAAAAAATGAGAAAAGTCCTTCCTTTGCTCATGCTAATCTTGACACAGCAAGCAAGGTGTAAAAATCTTTCATTTTAACCCTTAAAGTTCTCCCTTAGACTTATAGGAAGGACAGAAACACAGAGGGGAAGAGTCATTTAAATTCGTTTTTGCAGGTGATTTTTATTTTATGTTCTGACAAAGAAATTGGTAGAAAGTCAAAGAAATAACTTGTGGACAACAACAGGAATGGTAATCCGTGGCATAGATAGGTTAAAAAATGGGTAAGTACTTATCACAATCTTCTGATGTTGAAGCCACAGAGACTGCACGTTCAGCTGAAGGAAGTTTTAAGCAGTCATTCTTCTAGTTTTAAAGATTTTTGGTTCACCAGTACTGTCCAGGAAAGTAGACATCACAGTAAAGGCTTCATGAGAATGTGAATAGCTATCATTTGACACGGATTTCATTTAAAAATAAAATGAACTTACACGTAATTTAGGCTCCCTGTATTCAAAATTGCAGTTTCCAAGTCTTTATTTATCTGTTACCTAGTCTTGGAAGTATCACTGTTTTTAAAGTGAGAGTTTCTCTGCAATTGAGTTATGTTCAGCATCACTCAGGGTCTAGAAATCAGCTGTCCCCCTACCAGTATCTAGTAATCATTTCCAGTCAGTAAGTGTACACTGAAAACAACTATCCCAAGTCCATGGCTGTGTTACACAGGGGCAATAATTTTCTTTCAAAATACAGCTGTTGCTGCCTTCTCTCCTCAGACTCTATTCCAAATTTCTACAGAGAACTCACTAGTTAAGTCATATATCAAAGGAAAGGAAGACTGAGGTTTATTTCCTGTGTACTCTTGAAATTACCTTAATCAGAATCAGAGGCTCTCTTCTACTCTCTGAGTATCCAGAGAGAGAGCGACATCTTGCAAGAACATGGGGTATTTGTTCCCATTCTTTAATGTTAGTATTTGCTCCCATTCTTTAATCAGTCTGATTAAAACCAATACTTTGAGCTTTGTGCACAAGTTATTTCAATACATTGCTTCAGAAACAGAGCACCAAGACCACGAAGACTACCCTGTATCTCTTGCCCCACGGGTTATTTAATGGGTGACTTCAATGTTGCTTAAAAAATAACAAGATTTCTACATTTGAAGACACCTCAGGTGAACATGCATTGTCTCCAGACTTATCTCTTTCTTTGTTTTCTTTATTTATTGCTTTTAGAGTCACCTACTGGATGTTCTCCACTTTGATACCCATTCTGAGGCACCAGACTCTCACCATGTACTTTAGGTGGAAGTGAAAGCACTCCTAGTTTTTCCTGTTGACAATTTGTCTGAAAATTCTGGGTTACTGCAGTTCGGACTGGTTCATTTCATAGGCAAAGCATTCACTCCTGAGCAATAATGTGTATATGTCTCAGTAATGTGATTAAGTAGTAGCCTAGAGATGGGCTGCAGGACTTTCTCCAGATCAGAAGCAATGCCACTGCTCTTTCTTTGCCTTGGAGCAGGAAGATGAATTATAACAAGCCTTTTAAGAGTCCCCTTATTCATACCTCCCCATAAGAGGGAAGTGGCACAGTAGGAGTAATTATGAACATGGACCTTCAAACAGTTCAGAGGAATCATTTAAGGGGTTCAGGATGGAGAAAACAGCTACATAGTGGAGTGTTATTTCCGTACATCTTCAACTGTAAGACCTGTTTACAGTACATCATACTACTCTTTTGTTCAGAGGAAAACTGTCAGGCTCTTGTCCTCTAAATATTGACTGTCTTATCCTTTCAGGCACAAGCTCGACAAGCTGGCAGATCCAGTTAGCCAGGATGATCCATTAGCTTAAGGAAATTCTAACAATTGCTTAACACTTATTTTGTGAGTTTGGGGTAGATTTTTTGGTATCATTTCCCAAGAATGAAGTGGGGAAAAAAATCCAGGGAATTTGTGATGGACTGCCTGTGGAAACAAAGAGCACTCTTTAAATTGCTTTGCAGCTACAGTCTCCATTTCATTTAAGCCTTTGTTGATTTTTTTCACAGCACAGCAAGATGTTTGTAGCTTACTGACAAAGACAGAAAGAGAAAGAAAGGAAACAGAGAGGTGCCAGTTGTATTCCTGGAGCTCTGATAATCATAAAAGGACTTCCCATTTAACTGGTTTTATTTTGGATCATTGAATCAAATCCTCCTTTCATATGTTTAATTATTACAGTAGTGAGTTTTGATGTGGGAGACTCATTACTGCTCCACTTCTGTGAGAGATAAATTTTTCACTGCTATTTTGGGGTAATAAAATGCAGAAACAGAAATGGCTCTCTTTCCTGGTATTGTGATAGGTAGAGAGACACCCAACTCCATTAAACTGAAACAACCACCCAGCACGAAGAAGAGAAGGGTATTGTTGATCAGGGATATCCATCAGACACGGGGTACTGGAACCTGTAGGCAGTGAGACCAACAGGGCTCTGTGACCCCCTCTCACTGCCCATGGATGCTGAATGCACAACTCAGGGGACTGACTGCCTTCCTGAGGCAGTGGGTCACAGCATTTCACAGCTCCAGCTGAGCTCCAGCTTCTGCATATTGCAGGAGCAGCATTTTCCACATAGCTTCTCCATGTACTTTAAATAAAATCCTCTTTCCCTAGAAGTAGTGAGCACAGCTTAGGAAAACAGGACAAAACCTGAGGGCACAGCATACTCTGCTCTCCCACTTTGAGGATTATTCTTACAGCTATCTACAAACAGGCAAACTGTAAGTGCAGATAAGAGAATAATTTAACTGCCTTAGCTCAGTGATTAGATTGCAAACAGAAGCCAGCCATCCTGACCTCCTGACTCTGCTTTAAAGCTATTACCACAGTTATGAACTGCTTAGACAGGCTTGAAAATACAATTCATGTGGGTGACTTCTTACTGTGGAAACAAAAAGTATCAAATAAAAGCAAAGATAAATTACTCCATTGTGATTCTAAAAAGAATTGGAATAGATAATCAGTCACAAATGGGATTTTAGGTCTGCAAAATAAAGGACCTGATCCAACAAAAGCCAAATGACAGATTTGCAGTAATCTGGATGGGCACAGCATCTGTTCATAAAAATGGCTAGACGCACATTTATCTGTGCAAAGATCACGTCATGAACAGCCTCAAAGGGCTGTATTCTGTGACAAAAAGTTTTGCAGGTCTGCTACTCATTTCATAAAGAACTGGCTCCTTACAGTTGCTTTAAGTCTGGCTACCACTGGTTGCATTTCATGGTGCTTTGTTCTCACACTAGAAGAGCCATCGGGCTTTTACTTTCTATGCCACTCGTGGATTGCAGATCCTGCCAAGCTGTACTGGCACTCTCCATCCCTTAATCATTCTCACTTTCCTTCTCATAACCCTTTCCAATTGCAACATCTCCTTTAGAAGATAAGTGGACCAGAACTCCATTTAGTGTATCAACTGTGAAAAAATCATGGGTTTGTACAGCAGCGAGATGATGGGAGTTTTTTTATTATTTTATATTTCTTCCTTAGTGATTTGATGTTGTTTTTTGACTGCTACTGGGATTTTGTTTTCAACTATCTATCATAACCCCAGGGGTTTTCTCTGCAGCAGTAATGACCACTTCAGAGCCTATCATTTTATGTAACGATAAGAGTGGGTTTTCCGCATGTACATTGCTCTACATTTATCTATGTTGAATTTAATTTGCCATTTTTTGTCCAGTGATCCTGTTATAAGATATGTCTAACCTTCTCCTGCCAAAAATACAACACCCCATCTAAGTACTTGGTTTGTTTTCCTCCTCTATCAATTGCTTTTTCATGCAAATTTTCGCAGAATTCATACATCTCAAATGACGTTTTCTGTCTTGCCAAAGCAACAGCTTTTCAGTTGTATTCATCAAAAATATTGCATCCAGTTTTCCTTGGCAATGTATTAGAGTCTTCATTCCCTTTGTAGTTCAGTGACTATGCTTTTTCAATGTTTTGCATATAAATTAAGCTGAAAAGGACATGGACAAAGCTGGTTTAACCCAATGTGGTTTCAAGTAAAGTTTCTAATTTTCCTCCCTTATTTTCAATAAATTTTTGTGAAGTTAAATGGACTACATCTAAAACTACTGGTAAGATGTGTGAATTGGCAATGCTAGAGATGATCAAAGCCTTAAAAGTTTTAACTGTTTTAGCTTTTCCTTCTCCACCGTCTTCACTTCCATTTTATTCTACATTGAGATGACAAGACCCACGAGTGAATAAATCCGTGAAACCATAGCTGGAAATATTTAATTGGAATTTCTTTGCATAAATGTAATTGCAAACATAAACCCAGAACATTGCTCAATGCATAGGGCGTTGTTTACATTATGGTCCACACTGGAGTAGCAACTGGTTAACACGTGATTATTGCACCATGTGGTGCTAGAATTATGTAAAACAAAATAAACTGTTCTTGTTCTTGTCTAATGATGCAGAACAAGAGAGGTTCAGTAAGTAATATTACATGAGCACTGAATTGACAGCTTATTCTGAACACAAAAGAACATCTGCCAAGCAGTGATATTGTGGGGAAATGTTGTTTTATTAAACATTTTAAGAGAATTAAATGTAATTAATGATCCAGTTGTTACTGTACGCAACTTCTCAGTGGTTCTGCAGAAATCATAAATACTTCAGCAGCCCTTGCTTCCATTTTATTATACCCCTCACATTTTATTATACACCTAAAAAACCAAGATGGTAAATGCTTCGAAATGCTGAAGGCAGAGCTAGATGCCATTTTATCCTTTAAATAGGTCACCTCTTTCTATTTAATCATCTGCATTGCAAGATGCTTACTACATCTGCTTGGACAGAGAGTCTTAAAGGAAAAGATCAGTCAAAAATGGAGTAAGCACCAACAGTACTCTGACCACAGCTGGAGCTCTACATGCCATTGTATGTGTTTTATTATAATATGGTGCAGCAGGCGTTGGCTGAATGGTGTAAGTCGCCGCCTGTGGAGCTGGCTCCTCCTCTGAGGACGCCAGTTTGAATCCTGGAGGAACTCGCTGTCGCCGTCCCAGCGTGCTCGGCCGTGGCAAGATGAGCCTCAGGAGAAAAGGGAGTTGGGCCAGTTCCACACACACTGTGCCTCACCTAAAAAATCCACTGCGCAGGCTTATCCCAAGATCTTCGTTTGCGAAGTCTAGCCAACAACCACAATTATAATATGGTGATGCCACTCTTTTTTAATATTTTTTTTCTAGCACACATGTATTAAGACTCTAATTATATGGATTTCAGAGATGCATTTTTTATGAAGATTAACAGGAAATAATTTCACATAAATGTGTAGGACCAGCCAAAATAGGATAGCTATTTTGTAATCTTAACAGAGATACATTGTGTCCAGTGGTCCGGTGCAATATGTACAACAAATATCATGTAAAATAGATTCTGGTATATTTTGTGAATATTTTATTATCATTTTCATGAGACTGAGTTAAAATTTTGATTAATAATTGAACTCTGCAATTTCTTAGAAATGGAGAAATCTTCACAAAAATAAAGGTTGCATTTGCATTGCAATAGGCCTGGGGGAGCCAATAACTATAATTTCTCTCCCAGAAAGAAATGTCCTGTTACATTATGTGTTCTGTGATATTAACTATATTTTTTTTGTTAAGGTAAATAAAAATCATGGAGTCATTTCCCTGCATTTCTTATAGTCTTCTAGCAAATCAGTGTATAGCAAGAAAAGGCATAACATAAATAATTTCTTTGGGTTTTTATGTTTGTGTCAAACTGGCAATGACCACCCTTTCTGTTATGATCAAATCACTGTGCAGGATTGAGGCATTTAAGTATGCTGTGAAAATATGCAGGTTTGCTACATTTTAAATAGAATACAGTGTGTGTTTCAGGTGCTGAGGTATAGTAACTCTATTGACTAGACTCTCAAAACTAGAATGAATGATCCAAAGCATTCACACAGAGAAATTTCAACAGAAATATTGATTGGTCTGAATGAAGTAGTAATGGAAAGCTCTGAAAGTACCAGATAACTCAATATAGGACAACCAAGGACATGGCTAACAGCAGTGGACTGGTTAAAACTGGGAAACCTGGTGTTATTCTCATCAACACCAGTAGGTCTATAATTTGATAAAACCACTGCACATATGACCTTTCAGAAGAAGATCAGAATGCTAACAGGCAGATGACCATGAGGTGCGTGTGCAATTCCTCTTCTTTTTATGCCAGCTGGAACAGTGAGTATAGCTGTGAGGAGACCCAAAAGGAAGAAATACTGGCAAAACTTTCCTGTGTTTTAGGCAGGGAGAAGAAAGAAAGATTCTGAGGCAAAATAATCAGATCATGTCTTACAAAAAGAGAAAAAAGTAGCGTTTATCATCACTAGAAAAGAAAAATGTGACATGATGGGGACTCAATTGCTGGTATCCCTTTTCCCTGTCACACAAAAGGGGTCCTGGGCAGACCACTTGCATACATGTCCTTTTGTTTGGTGGTGGTGAGTCACAGAATCACAGAATGGTTTGTGTTGGGAGGGACCTTCAAAAGGGTCTGAGGGTGAGTGAAATGTATGTGGGAATGACCATGAGTGTCTGAATGAATTGTTTGGAAAAAAAATAAAATCTCCTTGTCCTTTCACAAGGTCTCACAATGAGTTAATTTCCTGTTTATCTGAGATAAATCAGCCCTGTATAGTTTGATCACAATTACAGGCTTAAGACATCCAAGAATTCTCTTTTATGCACTGTAAAGTTTTTTTAACATTTTCATGCTACTATTTTTTTGATTGTATATAGAAATAATATGCACTGAATTGTAAATTTGTATAGAAATTGCCAAAAAACAGCATTAATAGCCCACTCTTACTGGTGAATGGTTTAGAATAATTTTTAAACAATTAGAAATTAAACTTTGCTGATTAGTTTGAGCTCTACCCACTACTTCCCAAAAATTGATGTCTTACAGAACATTTTCATTTATTCACACCTGAATTGTATAGTAGCAAAAGTTCTTTTAGGCATATGATTTCATTCTTTGTACTAAAACCAAGAATATATTACTGGGAGATGGGATGTACAAATGGTGGAGAGAAGAAGCTCAATATTAAGTAAGAGGGACATTAATAAGTCTGAACTTTTATATTTATGCTTCAGAGTTTGGGGGTAATGGGAGAGAAATTACAGAATGTTATTAAAATTAAACCCAAAAGATCTTGCCTCAAAAACTGTAGTTGTATTTTGTCTGTATGAATGAGAATACAGTCCTCTACTAATTAGCATGGTAATGTTATAAAATGCCAAATCAATCCAAAGTATAAAAATGCACTGAAGATACTGAGGTAAAAATACTGCTACACATGTACAAATGGTTATTATTCACAACAGTGCCCAGATTGTACGACTACATGGGAAACAAACAAACAAACAAACAAAAAAAAACCAAAACCAAAACAAAAAACCAAACAAACAAACAAAAAAAACCCAAACAAAACTGCAATGTTCATTCATTTTGTTACCAGGAACTGTGGACCAGTTAAAAGCCACATATGCTCCTACACAATTCTGTATTCTGCACTGTATGGAATTACTACCAAATTCAGCATCTAAGAAGGAGACAGGTCAACACAGCCAGGAAAAACAGATTGGCCACTAAGAAAATTGGTCTCTGCAGATTTGAAGAAATATGTGAGTCCTGTACTTGTGCTAATTGACAGTGGTTGACCATGGGGACTGGCTCCTCACTCCTCTGGACCGGGGTCGGTGCTGGAAAGCCCCTGTACTGAAGATGGTACAGATCACACGTGGGTCCTCTGAAGGCTGGGTGGTGAAGTGAGAGAGTTTATTCAAAATAACAAGCGACTTATATAGACCTCAGGGAGTGGGGAATGGCCAGGGAACCCGGTTAGCCAATGGGGGAAGTGTCACAGACAGACAAGGGCCCCAGGGAGTGGGAAGGGACAGNGGGAAGTGATAGAGGTGGGGGGGGAGGGGCGGGGGGGGGGGGGGGCTGGGCGGTCCCACTCAGGTAACCCGGAACAGTTTCACTTGATGGTTACATATTTAAAGGAGAACTCATACAAAGAACGCAGTTTCTAAAAAGTCTCTAATTTAACAAGGTTCACGCATCTGTTGCCCTGGTCTTCATTTGTTACTTCCAATCCTCATAGTTTGGGTGTCCTCCCACAGCTAATAGCATATGACCCAAAGTGAGAAAGCAAACAAACAAACAAGCAACAAACAAACAAAATTGTAAATAGATACAGATATAGATACAGGTATATAGATATATAGACCTAGAGAGGTAGAACATTACTTGAAAACCGTTTGTTCAGACACTCAAACAACTAATTGCAAACACAGTAGCTTTCAAAACTGTTAGTGCAACCAGGAGCAATTAACTTTGATGAAACCTCTTTGTTACATCTGTGCAGACCTTTCTGAGATCCAGGACTGTGCAGAACACATAGAACAATCAGTTTTGTAGTTCTGAAACCTTATGAAGTCATCTAACTTCAGGCAGGACCCTGGAGGATCCAGACCCCTTTTACAGAAATTTGATGAAATTGCATCAGATTTGGCTCCTTTGATAAAATAGATTCTTTAAACACTATCTCAGTAGTGTCTATCCATTTGAACTCTTCCTGGAGTCCTTATGTCACATTCAATTTACTTATTTTTGTGCTAGAAAAATGCCATGGTGGTGAGACATACCACAACCAGCTGAAATTTCAGATATTTTGAACTGGAATAAACCATAATGTAAAACAGTAAATATGACAAAGAGCTTGGAAAAAGCATAAAAAGTAGAAATTATGTTGTAGATCCACAAGGCATTCCTTGGGATCTAGAAGAAACTAAAGGCCAAGTGATATAAAGTGGGAACACAGCCAGTTTGGAATTATCTTTTCAAGAGAAAAAAGAAAAGAAAGAATAGTAATAAGGAAAAAAAAAAAGAAAGGAAAAAAAAAAAAAAAAGGAAAAAAAAAAAAAAAGAAAAAAAAAAAAAAAGAAAAGAAAAAAAAAAAAGCAGCCTGATGGGTTCTGGTAACTAGGCAGTTAATCATAAAGCCTTTTTATTGTGCTTCCTTACCTGTTGCTCTCTCATTCTCCCGCTACACAGCCTAGTGTGCTACTTTTGAGAGAATGGCAAAATTGAAGAAGTACTTGCCTTCTCACCTGAACAGAGACAGAAATGGTTGCTGCATTCTTTCTGTTGCATGAGACCTCCCCATCTTCTGCCAATTTTGTCTTTGACAATAATATGTGCATTTCCCAAAGATTTCTATGTATATCCTGTCAACTCCCAAAATATTAAGAACAAAGTCTGTGTGTCCTTATCCCATTTCAGAAGCAGGTGGCAGATTATGTGTCTCCTATGTTGAGAACCATTCCTCTATGTGATGGGTGAAGAAGCTGATTATTCAGGAATTATCATTATACAATTGGAAGTAGAATAGTTTGTCTCTTTGTCAGTTGGATTTCTGGAGGAGAAGACTCTTAGCCTTCGACATGTCCTGAGCAGTTGGCTCTGTCATAGCACAAGTGGTAGGAGCCAATTACATTGTGCATAGCTAGAGTAGAAGACCATGAAACTGTGCTGCCTCTATTAAGTAACAGCTTCACTATCCAAGGACAGCTTAAATCCCTTCTGAACTTGCATTTCTGAGAGAAATTGGGGTGAGTTCAAAATAGCAAGAGATGAGAAATGCCTTCCTGCTGTTCGTATCTCTACAAAAGGCAAATTGCATTGCTCGCACATTTTTGGTTTATTTACTTCTTCACCCATTAATAATTTCCATACTGTTGCACCTCTCTAAAAGAAACCTTTAAAAATTGTTTTTGGAAAAAGATATCTATTTGTACTTTTTCAATTACATTTTGTGCACACACTGCAGAGAAAACTAGAGCGCGCAAAACTCATTTGGTTACCTTGCTCTGACTTCAGAATTTCTTTCAAACTCATTGTAATTCCTCAGCATGGCTTTTCTTTTCTTGGCATAATATTCAAGCCTGTGAATCTAAATTTGATCAATGCATTTTATATTCTACCATAGAACCTACAGCAGCCAACATTTTTCCAGCTAATGAAGAACATTCTGATTGTCACCCACCAACAAAACAAAATGCACTGTAGCTCCACAGATAATGAGATACATTGGCAATATTTGAATATGCGGTATGACTTCAATTACTGCTTAAAGACAGAGATAAGTTGTAATAGTTAATGCATACAATTAAGTACTGGAATTCCTGTTGTTTGTGTATCCTGATTGTTGTGCCTATGACAAACTAATTGAGTCCCAAAGAAAAAAAAGTTGTTCTTCAAAAGTATTTTTATCAATTACAGATCATATCTGGCCTGGAATAAATTCAGAGTTGTACCAGATGTATGGAAATAATTTCCTTCAATCAATTAGAAGAGAGTTTTACTAAAGGACTCCCAAGAGCTTGTGAGTGTAAGCTTCAGCACAACAGTAGTATATTACAGCATTTGTACTCACCCAGAACTTACTCTGTAGTAATATCTGGGGAGAGAGGGAAGTGAGTAGGAGAATGACCATCATCCAGTTGCTAATTTCCTTACTGCTATAAGTATCACCAGTTAAAAGTTCATCTCTGAGATTTCTGCACCCAGACAGATGAATGAATCCCTGCCTCAAAAGCAAGTGTTTATCAAAAGGTTCAATACCAGTGCAACCTAAATAAGGCTTACAGAATAGGAGGAGTCCTTTAAGTTCTGTGGATCTTTAAGCAAAACAGTGGAAATTTATAGAGAAGACAATTCTTTCCCAAAAACATGTTAAGTGTTGGCAATACAGCCCAGGGATGTCTTGTGAGTTAAAATGCAAAAGGAAAAGGACATCAGTGCATATCTTAATTATATACAATGAGTACATGAAATATATGCCAGTATATCTGGTTCACAAAACTCTCTCAATAAGGCAAGCATAGTTTAATCCCTATGTGCACTGGATATAAATCTGATGATAATCCTGCAAGTGAATACAAGCAGGAACAAGCACAGGTGCCATCTTTGGATCTGTATTGAAGTCTGAACTGTATGGTTTCTAGCCCCCTAGTAAAACCTATTTTTTTGCATATTTGCACAGGATAACATAGAAGGACAGCTCAGGGGGAAACTGCCCTTGTCTTGTTCATGACATGGAGCTCCTAAACTTGGGGATTTTTTACACTGACATAGTGCAGACTTATAAAAGAGCTGAAGAAAGTTATTTTATAGCCATAGATATACACATGCATATATTTCTTAACTACCCTTAAACTGCTGAGGGTCACTCATACCCAGAAAGTTGCTGTTAAAGGGTTTAGGGTAGAATCCTTCAAAAAGTTAATCCAGCTTGGGGACCTGTGCCTGGCTCTGCTGTCTATCATCTCTGCTTTAACAGGGACCCTTTCAATCTTCACCAGTTGCTAATCCTGCCCACCGGGCAACTTAAGACCAGGCATGGAGAGCAGTAGAAGGTTGTTTGGCACAGCCCAAGGACCTATTCCCTGGACTGCTTTCTCACCCTGACTGAAGTGAACTGACAGTACAGGTTAACCAGTCTGTTCATTAGTTTAGCTGTGCTTCATCATTGCCCCTGGCTCATAAATCACATAGTTCTCAATGCTACAGAACTAAAGCTATGACACCTTCCCACTCCAGGTTTTTTTGCAGTTTGGCTCTAAATGTGTGTATGAACTATGTTTTCACACTTATTTGAACAGCACCTGGCACAGTCAGTCACAATCTAATAATGGAACGGAAAAATATCTGGTTATATCTGAGAGGCAAAAAGATCTTCCAAGAGGACTGAATTTCTGTTGTTCTTCATGCCTTATTCTACATGATTTTTTTCTAGACATCGTATCTAATTTCTTTTCTTGAAGCCAGCTAAAAACTTTCTGTGGTGAGTGATCTAATTTTGCTTTTGACACATACATTGTTATGAAGAAGGCGTAATATGATTTCAGATCCCATTAAAGTTGAAAATACATCTAGCATATGTGAGAATAAACATTTTAGAACTACAACCACAGAAATCTTTCATTTGCTTGAATCAAGACACAATCAGTCATATGACTACCACAGCACTGGTATTAACATGGTCCTGGTGGCACTGCCTCAGTTGCCAGGCTTGAACAACCTGTATAAATTCTTCTGGAAAGAGCTACTTCTGCATGAATCCCCATTCTCTATGTTTTTCTGGCTGGAATACCAATAAGGCTGTATTGGGTCTAGCTAAGGTGGAGTTAATTTTTCCCACAGTAACCCTCACAGTGCTGTGCTTCACATTGGTAGTTGGAAAGGTGTTGATAACACACCTGTGCTTTGGCTACTGCCGAGTAGCCCTGGCACAGCATCAGCACTGTCACTCCAACATTCTTTCTGGCATGGGGCAAGATCTTGTGAGGGGATATAGCCAGGACTGCTGACCCAAACTGACCAAAGAGGGATTCCACACCATGTTGCATCTGCTTAGACATAAAAGCTAAGTGAAAGGAAGAGAGAAGGAGGGCATTCATTATTGATGACTTTTGGGAGCAACTGCTGTGTGTCCTGAAGCCTTACTTCTCAGGAAGCGTCTGGATGTTTCTTGCTGATGAGAAGTAGAGAAAAAAATCTTTCGGGTTTTTTATTTGCTTGTGAACACGCAGCCTTCACTTTTGTGAAGTGAAGGCTTTTGTAAAGTGACATTATCTCAGTGCTTGAAGTTTTTTTCCGTCTTACTTTCTCCTCACCCTGGCCTGCTGAGGAGTGATAGAGTGGCTTAGTGGGCACCTGGAGTCCAACCAGGTCAGCGACCACAAAGGTCCATTAGCTAAATTTCCTTTTGACCAAAACAGTGAGGCGGTGAGTTTGCAAACCCTAAATATACAAATAAATTGAAGGATAATTTTAATAACAGTCAGATAATCGCACTTAAACAGTGAATAAAAAACAACATTCTGTTTGCTCAGATATTTGAATTACTATTTATAGTCCTTCGAGGTAATTTCTGAACTGTATGCTCCTGTGTTAGGATGCTAAAATGCAATTTTAGGGCTCTCCCTGAGCTAATAATTTTTAAGTGCACTATATGTGGATTGTATATTTATAAGAAAAGGCTATTATCATGGGGCTCTGAGTTCAATTACTTAGGACTTGCATTTATTGAAACAACATCTCCTATTGTTCACTAAAGAAATTCATGGAGCTCTTTCGTCTCTTTAGCAGCAACAGCAACAAAAAGCCTGAGCATTGCCTGGAGTTATCTCTGGTCAATATGGCTTTGCTTCATAACTGTAAATTAGAGTTTTGGCTTGAGTTCATTAGTAAAACCAGAGACTCGGGGACTGAGTCTGTAGTTCAAGAGAAGCTCCACCCATGTCAGAGACAAACACCTGCTTTAGGTTACTGAAGGTAAACTTGAGTGACTGCAGTGTAACTGAGAGGATAGTCCCATCAATTAATCAAAACGTGGTAAAGGAATTTCTTCACCTCAGGCTAAACTTTCACTCCAATTTACATCAATTTGCATTGATTATGCTTTTACAAAGGAATTTCCATAAATTAAAAGTTTAGTCCTTGGCTGGTGATACTACTGGGTTACTCCAGAAGTAAGTAACACTTTAGGGTTTACAACCCATGTCACCATTAGGTGCTGCAGCCATAAACGAAGACACACTCACTCCAGCGAGTTACTGGTTAAGTCTCAGCATACAAAGTCAAACCCTGCCTCAGCCCACTACTTAGTAGGGTCCAGTTACATTTTTCAGCTCTCCTTGACTGTGAAACAAATAGTGTGGTGGTAACATCCATACAGCTAGAGACAGCCTGAACATATGGAAACATTAAAATATTGTGAGGGAAATATAAAGCCCTCAAAAGCTAAAAGCATGTACATTGTTCTCTGTACAATAGCCAGACCCATTTCTATTAATTGGATTATGAAGTCTCCTGCAGGCATTTCTGTGATTCTTATTAAACTGAGGACACAGGTAAGATTTGGATATCTCTTATCACTGTTGTATGATGTGTTAGCTCTGATCATAATCCAACAATGATTTTTTTTTTTATTCTCTCAGTGCCAAAAACAGTATGAGGTCCTCACTGACCAAAGCTGCTGTTCTCATGACATTTGGCTGAGCACACCAAGGAAGAAGATCACAAAGGCAATAATCAGAAATTTCAGAGGCTAATTGGTGAATGAAGCCCATTTTCAGGTGAACCTGGACTTCACACTACCTACCACACTACTGTATGCAGGGTAGGTTTATTTGGTGGTACAGCTTCCAGAGGTGCATTAAAAAATGAAGCTTTCTCAATTCAAAGTGCAATTGTTGCTCTTGTATGCATGCAAATTTATCCCTGAGACCAGAGTGCTCATAAAAGTAACACATGAGGTCAGTGACTGTGCAGAGCAAGAGGGGGTGGTTTTTAGTTAATGCTGCTGCTCATTTCTGTAGTAGTCTTCTAAAATGGCTGAGTGATAGCTGGCATATATCCTTCATTTGACTGATCTGACTCACCTTTCTATTATATCTCTTTGTTCAAGTTTTCAGAGGTCCCTATTGAACAAAATAGCCATTACCTGTTCAACACATACAGAAACCCAGCAACTAAAGAAATCTAGCAATAACAAAATGATAATGCCAGGGAACAAAAGGTTACTGTTTACGGTGCCTTAAATCTCCAGGGGAAAAGAATACATGGAGAAGCTGAAAGAATGCAGGTGGGAAGGAGAGGTGTTCTTTCTGAACAATTAAAATTATTGCTCCTCACTTCTGTGTTTGCATTTCATTTTGAAGGGTAGTATCCTACTATGTTTATTCTGAACTCAATTAGAAAAGAGCAAATTCCAGAATGGTATTAGGTTTCAGAATGGCTCGGGCAGTTTAATAACCACAGGGCAGAGCTAAGACTCTGCTGTGCAAAAATAGGTTTAGCCTTCTACTACATCTCTAATGCTTCAAGCAAACAAACAAAAAAAAAAAGCAAAAAAGCAAACTTCCCAAACTTGCACTTCCAGAGTATCAGTACTTTTACATGTAGCCAGTTCCTAACAACTAAATATCACCATTTGCACGATGTGTGAGACTTAAAATCACGGGCTGGAATCTCTGTCAGCAGAATCAGTCTTTTTAAATGCAGCAACCTCTGCCAAATCTAATAAGGTAAGCATCTAACCCTGTGTCTTCCCTTGGTCCACAACATCACTTTCCAAGCAATATTGTTGAAGTATGTTGATCTTGGCCAGCTGCCAGATACCCTCACAGCTGCTCTCAAGCTCTGGTTCCTCAACAGGGTGGAGGAGAAAATATGATGGAAAAGCTCCTGGGCTGAGATAAAAACAACAGGATCATTTACCAATTACCTTTGGGTAATTACAGACTTGGGGAAGATTGACTCAATTAATTGAGTTAGATGGTGGAAACAAAGTAAAAATTAAAACAGCATCTTCCCCTCATCTCCTCTTTTTCCATTTATTAATTCCAATACCTCTACCTCTTCCACCTCTCCAAACACCACAGGGGGATGGAGAATGAGGTTTCTGGTCAGTCCATAACACCTCCTGTCTGCTGCTCCTTCCTCCTTACACTTTTCCCCTATTCCAGCAGAAGATGCCTCCAATGTGATACAGTCCTTTAAAAACTGCACAGACATGGGTCTTCTCTGTGAGATGTAGTCCCTTCAGGATAAACCTGCTCCAGTGTAGGATCTCTGCAGGCTGTGACCAAATGTGTTTTGAGAAAACTGCCTAACCAGAGTTTGCATAAGTAGTCCATCATGTCCACATTCAATGTTATCAGAAAGCATTAATTCAGTTTCTAATTAGAGGATGCTCCCAGGCCTAGGCATAAAAGAAGAAAGGAGCTGCACTAAAGGATAAGATTTTCCCTCAAATCTGTCACCAGTTCTTGCTTTGCATCCTATTTTAGCTATTGTTTCACTTGTGTCAGTGGAACATTTTGTCTTCACAAGTGTATTACCAAAAATATGTATATAAGTATACATGTAATCTTACATTTGGATTTATGGAGCACTCAGACTGCTCAACGAAAATAGAGGAAGAAGGAGGCATTATGAATGGTACTCACTACGCTACTGAAAATAATCAGAAATTAGCTCTGGGTTGCTTCCAGTGCCTCAGCCTTTGAACTACACCTAATCCTGCCTCCTCAAATGATTCTGACTATAATCCCATTTTAGTCTGAATAAGCATTTAGCCCTTGAACTCTCCTTTTTATTACAAAAGCTTCATGTACCTTCCTTCTCACTTGCCTTGCTTCTCTGTCAAACAGGAGCCTATTTGTTCTCTTCTCTCTTTCCCCATCATGTATTATCAAAATGTTAATTTTTTTTCCTATTGGAGAAAATACTGATATCCCATAGCAGCTCCTCTTTCACTCTCACTTTGTCTGAAATGCTTTCTCCTCCAAAACTGCGTTATTCTACATCACCTTGTGTCCTAGGTTCTATAGGTTGTTGGCTGCTGCCTTCAGTTATATCTTTTAATCTTCCCTTGTCACTCATTTAAGCTGCTATTTCAGGCTTATCTCACTCACCTGTCATTCACTCCAATCCCCAGACTTCAAGTCATGTCTCTTTTTTTATTGTGAGGGAACTTAGACACTCATGTCAGTTCTCTGTTTAGTAGAAAACCCAAAAAGAAACAGATACACAAAGGACTAAACTCTGTTCTGCTATATCCATACATACTAAATTACTTAAATGGGGAAAAGTTGTTTTAAATGCGAGAAGAACTGAGATCCCAGTCTCAAGTGTGCCTGTTGGAGCGCTTTGAAAAAGGCAAAGGCAGATGAGATCAAAAGGCTGAGTGGAGAAGAATACATAACTGGGTACTTGTACTATTTTTTTTCTTTTTTTTTTATCTCAAGAGGCAGTGATGTTTTGCAATGCAAACACTGAAACAAAAATAAAAAAAGCTTTTTTCAGCAACAGTTTTGAAATTGCATGAACATTCATAGTCTTTCCCTACTCCAACACTGGATTTGGAAAAAGACAATTTTTAAATGGATTAATGTAAATATAACATCAAATTCATTGCAGAAAACTTTTGAAGCTTCCCAAATCTCTCCTCAACACTGTCCCGCTCACAGTTTAATGCAGACTAGTATATCATACATCATGGCAAGTGCTCAAAGCGTTACTCATCAATGAACTCGCAGGCTGTAGCACCTAATTAATGAAATCTACTGTGAATTGATTGAAATGCCATATTAATAACTATAAGCAAATTAATAAATTCAATATCTATATTCTGAACAAGGTATGTCAAAATCAGTAAGTATCAATCTAGGTTTTGCAGTACAAAAGCAAGAAAATATTCTTCTGGTAGCCTTATTTTCATTCAGAGAAGTGCTATTCTGAGTGATGTTGTTCTCTCCTAAAAAATCATGAGAGACTCAGCTTAGTGAAAATAAATCATTTTATAAAATACCATTCAATCTTTGCTTGCTTGTCACCTCAAAGCCATGGCACTGATATTTGCAGTAGTTATGATGGCATTTGAGACATACAGGCATTTAACAAATGGCCTTTCTCCACTCTGACAGCAGCTTTTTACAGACCCTTGGAGCTCTGCAGAAGAAAAAGTTGCACAATGATGATTCTGCTCTGCCAGCCCTTCCTGCCTCTGGATCTCATGCAGGAATTACATCCTGCAGAGAAAAAGGAAACACCCCAAATATATTTATATTAAGAAGTGAAACAAATCAATAGACAAGCCAAGACAGCAGGATACCACATTTTTAACACTAGGCTGTTGTCTGACAGCCTGTGAAGATACTTTATCATACACTTTCACAGCAACCTGCAGACAATGGTTCTGACCTATGGTCCTCCACATTATTTTATGTTTTTACTTGCTTCAAAATGATCAATGTCACATATTACAACCCAGAAATTACAGTGCATCCATTGCAAGAGTAGTTTAAAACATTCTATACACAAATTTCCTAATAGCCATTGGGAACCCAAACCATTTACTAAACTGTATGAAACCTAACATCTGTGTGAGTATTTTAACATCCTGAAATGAAGAGTTTCTTGAATCATTCTCAGGGTTAGGGCAGTGACAGTGAATTTATTTTGTTGTCTGCACAGCAACCCAATGGAGATTCAGAACACTGAATATGGATTACATTCATCTTGCAGCTGATAGTTTAAAAAATGCCAATATACACATAGGGTCCTAAAATTCACTGTAATAAAAAGCCAGCATATACTCTACAGGATTTTGTGTATCAAGGTGGCTGTGTTCCATGTTTATGTGCCATCCATTTCCTCCTCATGTGTAGCCAGCAGAAATTAATTCCTGGCATTTTATTACTTGGTACTAATGCTCAGCAGATATGAATTACTGCACGTCCATCTAGGATGGTAGAACCAGTCTAGCTTTATGCAGAAAAATTCAGACCATAGGTGGTTGGTTGCTTGTTAGGTTTTTTTATGTCATTCCTACCGATTGGAAACCATTCATGGAGGGCCCCTCTCACTCTAAGACACTGTTTAAACACCACTAGAGTAAATAAAAGATTTAGGAAAATAAACACACTTTTACTAAGGCTGAACAAAAAACGTGCAGAGACAAAATGAGCCTGAAAAAGCAGGAAAACTGAAAAAGAGTCTCCTTTACTGCAACCTTTCTTAAAAATTGGTCTGTAGCAGAACAGAGAGGCATCCCATTATTCCCCATTGGCAGTCAGAAAGCTCACTCATATACAGCCAGTTACTAAACAAGGAGAGGTCGTTCAAAATCAGGTTTGTTAAAAAAGAGACATGGGTGGGTTGTGATGATGATCTAAAGTAAATTTTTCAACTCAGATTTTCTCCCTCAGAATTTAGATTTTGTAAAAACAGAAGTGTATGGTTGGCTTTGCTTTAAGACATCTACAGAAATAGATGGATTTTAAACAAACATTTAAACAAATATTTCCCAGCTCTTTTGGCAGCCTAAGCTTCCTCAGACAGGGCCAGAAAACAAAACCGGTATTAAACAAAAACGCAACTATTATTGAGGTCTAAAATGAGCAAAATGAAGGAAAGGAAAACAAGCTGTCCATAGTCTGAAGAGTAAAGAGTTCTTTGGTATCTTCAGTCGTGCTGAGTTAAGATGTTGATTTCACTCTTATTCAAATCAACAAAAAGATTTGCAGTGACTTTTAGGGAGCTGTGCATTAAGTTTTCCATTATTACATCTTATAATTTCTTGTGTGTTTATTCTTTAATTATCAATTTCTATAAGGTATATCCATGCAAAAACAAACAAACAAACTTCCAATATCCTTCTAAAAGCTTCATGGTAACTCCTGGGTTTGCCAGAGGAGGCTTTTCAGACTTCTTTTGCTGATAATTCAACACAGAATTTAAATATAGACCATATTAAATACCATCTTGAACATCTTGCTCCAAGCATGAGGATTTAAGAGGCTAGGCTATTCCTGAATAACTTTACAAGATTACTAATGGGTCTTGATATTGATTTAAAATAATAATAAAACAATAGTAATATAAACAATTATAAAATAAGAAATTTTTCCAGTCCCATCCCAAAGATACTAGCTATTAACTAATTCAAAATATGGACAAAGTAATGTGCACAGATTTCTTTGGTCTGCAATCTCAGTACATTTGCTGTATTTCAGCCTTAGCACCTAAGATCATGACAAGGGAAATCAATGAAGAGATGGGGAATGAGAGATATGAGATATCCAGGACCTAAAAGCCAAAGCAGCAATTAAAATCTTTGTGTTTAATGCTGGTGATAAGTACTTTAAAATGGAAAGTTAAAAGCAGAAACACTGCTATCACTGTAAGCAATGCCCTCTGCCTGTTCACGAAGAGAACAAATCCATCAATGCTCCTCATCCATTTCCAAGTTTTCTATCACAAAAGCTGTAACTTTTTTTTTTTTTTATGACACTCACTTAGCTGCTGGGTTTTGCTATGAAAGTGATTGTTTTAGGCCTGTACAAATGGGAGAAATTAAACAGCAGCAGAAAATTTTTGTATTTCTCACTTCTTTCAAGTGTATATTGAAATAAATTTCTCCAAGAAGAGAAGGTATTACTCCCATGTTCACTGTAAGTGGAGTCTGAATAGTTTATGGAAAGAATTACATGTTGTGTTTTTCAGGAGGAACAACAAGTGGTAGCAGTCTGCCCCTGTGACTCATGAGTAGAATAACATTGAAACAAATAGTTTACTGTCCCATGGAAATGTCTCTTCTCATGAGTCTTTAGGGAATTTCAGCTTTTAACCTAAATTGAGTAATTAAAATGTTAGTACTGTAAATATTTGCAACACCTTCACAAGATCCCAAACATCAGTTCTTAGCTTCCTTTCCTGTTTATGAAGAAGATCAGATAGGCCAGTTAAATTGCTGCCTGTAATTTTTTCTCAGAAAAAATTTTTTGTAGGTTCCTCAATAGCCATCTGTGATTTAATATGTATAGTCATTCAGTATGTTACACATAGTCAGAAACTGGTAAGACATATAATTCCTATTTTAAAGGTAACTTGACAGACTTAAACATTTGGGGTCAATGGATATTTCCTGGTTTGGAATACTTTTTAAAAACTGGTTTATATAGTCAATACCATAAAACATCACTGCATTTATTTAGTCTACTTTCATGAGAGATAGAAAAATCTAGAACAGAACAGAATCTAGAAGAAAGCTACTACTCAGCAATTTATACAGAAAAAGCTCCAATATCTGACAAGACCAAAAGATTGGCTGTAGTCTAAGCCCCTTTCTGTCTTTGTCTCTCATGGAAATTTGTATGTGCAGTACTTAAATAACAAATTAGTATTTGTGGATTTTTTAAAACCTGGTTCATTTTTATCTTTGATCTTTTGATATCTACACTAAACTTACATTAATGAAATGGATAAAACATTTATTAACCAAACTGAGGGGAAGATCTCTTTCTCCATGCTGTAAAGTTAAAATTCCATATTAAGCATCATTTTAGTAACAGACCATGAAATACCCACAAACTGTTTTTACATAGATAATATAAAAAGCACTGACTGCTACCCAGAAAATCTCTATTAAAAACAAAAACCTGCTTATGTCCATAAACTGACATTAAATTGCAGGATTAAGCCAACTTTCAACTGTTTCACTACATTGGGGGTGGAAAATATAAGACCACACACAGTTTAAGAGTTAGATATAATGCCCAAGTTCAGTAAAAATACAGATTGCCCTGACTTAACAGCCAAAGTTGTCAACCCTTGAAATGGTCTAAAAAAAATCCTTCCTAGCATAGATAAAATACCATACATCAGGTTTCAGAGATCTGTGTGGTTGGAAAGGAGCAGAGCAGCACTTAATAGGCTGTGTTCCCTTGTGAATGTGCTGTTTGAAAAGAGCTGTCACCACTTGCCATTTCCCTTTAGACAGACAGCAAGTTCTGAGGTTACATGGACAACCTGAATGTAAAACACCTGTTGGTCCTGTCATCAACAGTGTGTTGTGTTCCCTCATATCCACTCTTGTTTTGGTGCATATTGTACTGCTTTCTCAGCCAGCCCTGAGGAGTGGATCCCTTCAGTCTTTTTCCTGCAGAGGGAGTGGTTGCCCTGGGATTAGCCTCTGCTCCCCGGCACCTCTGTCTTTTCTACAGAGGTAGAGAGAAGCCTCTCTCTAAGCTGTTAAAGAGAAAAATAACACCAGGTCCCTTCTTGCCTCTGCTTTCCAATCAATCACATCTGGTCCAATAGGGATGGAAGCCCCAGGTTCCTTCCATGTCAGGATCATTGGTCTTCATTCCTGTAAGTTATTTCTAGACATCTTTTCTAAAGCAAAGAGGTCTGCATTTTCAAAAGTAACTTAGCTTACGTTGTCTAGCTTACTTAAAGGAGGTTTGCTCTGAAAGTGATGCATTCCCATCCTTGGATCGTAATGCCTTTTATTTAAGGTGTCTCTCCCACTGAGCACAACAACAACAACAATAACAATAAGATGTGGAGGCATCCAGACTCTAATCCTTTTCCAAAAGTCAATGTCACAATTTTAATAATGAACATCAACTGTGTTACCTGTACAGACGTGCCAGTTACTCTATCTCTCTACCCTACGTGAGAGAAAAAAATTGTCAGGGCTAAAAGGAAGAGGGTGAAAATCCTGAACAAATCAATCCCTATATGTCTCACTTAAATGTCTCACCTGCTAAACCTTCTGAAGATTGCCCACTGGCATTTGCTAATTGTATTTGCTTCCAGATGCTGGGAGACTCCCTGCACTTTGTATATTCTTGTGGGGTTTTTTAATGGTTGTCATCAAAAGCTCATTTTCCTTATTCTTACTCTGACAGTTTGCTGTAGCATAACTTTTAACCTTAGCTGAAATGGCTTAATGCAGGTATATTACATAGAGCACCTCCAGAATAACAAAGCAGGAAGAAAATTCTATAGTTGTCATTAAAATGAGAGGGAATCCAGTGAGCTAATGCCACAGAAAAGGTAGATCCAGCAACAGCAGAGGCAGATGGTACAGAGAAATTGTACTTAATTAGATTTGAATCAACTGAAACCAAGAAAATAGTGCTTCAGTGCAAAATAGTTTATGTACAGAACTGATCCATGCAACATCTCTTAAATTTGACTCCTACCTGCAGAGCCTTTGAGTGCTCACGTGGAAAGCTCACTGATTGCTCAGTGGATCTTCATATTATTTTATTTCTACAGACATCTGAGAGCTACACAGGTATTGCTTAAAGTTTTGGGGTTGCAATATGAAGCTCCAGGCAGTTTGAGGCCTGTTTATTTAGGAACTTCTTTTGTAGTCATAAAACAGCTAATGTGACTATGGAGCAACTTCATTAACCCCCAGGCTGGGGTGCTGGTGCTGTGAATGGAATCTAGCACTCAACTCCAGTTTCAAACATCTCATTGTAGATACCTGCAAGAAGTGATTACGCTTGATGTTAGTGGAGATCTAATCAGTATAGTCAAGGGTATCAGAAGAGCAGTTCAGGGAGCAGATGTAGGGTTGTAATTCAGTTGTCTCATCAGTCATCTCACACATCTACCAGGTCCATGCAGATGCCCAAGATGTCTAGGATTGTTTTGAGCAGTATTAGGTTTGTATGTTTTAAGAACTGATTTGGACCCTAACTGTTTGGTATAGGATGAAATGCCTAACTCTCCTGCTTGGTCAGTCCCAATGACTGTATTGATTAGCTCTCCTTGGACTGTAATGGGAGTACAGACACTTAACACACAGGTGGGCATGCAGACATATACATTAGAGCGTGAATCTGTAGCTTGGTAGGGTGTTTGAAGGTACCAAACATCTGTTTGAAGAGTGTATCTCAGGCTGACTCTTTTCAGTCTAAAATGAATTAAACCTCTGTGTGTCCAAGATTCTTTCCCAAATACGTTTGCACTGATTGTGTTTATAACAGTCACCTACTTGTTACCTTAGTGAGGAAGATAGAAAAAAGTATTTACAGGCAATGTATTAACACCACCACCCACCCCTCCACCACCACCATATATATATATACACTTTTATTTATTTATTTTAATCTCTTTTGGCCTCTGTTGAGTTACAGTAGGTTGTGTCCACTTTGTTAACACTCATTATATATAGGTACAGGTACTTTTAACACAGGTTAACATCACCTCAAAATTTGGAACAGTGTCTTGAACAGCCATTTAAATAAATACTCACAACAATGATTAAACACTGTTTCTATTCTCTCTGCTTGGCATTAGCTGTTTTGCCATGACGTTAGCCAGCTACAGGCACCTGATACTTTCCAGACACACCTTCACAGATTATTTGAAAGGGTTTTAATTTGTTTTTCACATTATCTCATCCGGCCCCAAGATTGTTTAAGGTGAAGAATGCGGAAACAAGGCTCCCAGCTTTCAACATGAACTGGGGTGAAAGGCGGGGAAGAAGACTGGGAAAAAAACCAAACAAATGGGCATAAAAGCATAAGGTGACAAGATTTTACAATACACTGCAAAGCTATTTCCATATCTGTTCAAAAATGACTGCTTCCATGAGCAACAGAAGGGTCCCACTGCTGGCTGCCTATGAGTTTATAGTTTCTGTCCCTAAAACATCTCAAGTGCCACACATGTACATCCCCACAAGTTCTGCAATATCTCCATGAATAGCCCAGGATGGATGAGTGCCACTTAGTTTATTCAGGTCAGCCCAGGTATGTAGCAGCTGAGCCTGGATCCATTGCTATTTATCAGAAGCTTTCAGTGCAGGCACTGATTTGGGCCTTTTTCATCCACTCAGCATTTTCACAGAACCCCCAGGAATGTAGTTATTTTCAGATTTCCACATCTCTGTCAGGTTAAGAGGATGTTAGCCAACAAAAGCCTGACAGACAGAAATCACAGACAGATTGCACAGACAGTGCAATCACAGAAGCTTTTTACACACAGGAAAGCATTCAAAAACAGGTTTCAAAGGTATTTCCTGAGTCAATGTGCTTATTTCACTTATGCTGCAGGATGTGTGAATTGAAAGTAGAACACTTTCCCCAGTGAAACCATTCAGTCTGTACAGAATCTGAAGCAAAAATTATGTTTGATGGTGCACTGATGTCACAATGGAAGAGTAAGAGCCATGTCAAAATAAATGGCCACGAAATAAATGCTGTTTGCTGAATTTTATCTGCAGTACGATGGCTGGCGCAATAAAAACCTGAAGAAAGGTACAAAGATCAGTGTCTACAGAGCCATTGTACCGTCTACTCTTACATATGGGTCTGAATCTTGGGTCATCTACCATCACCACCAGTGACCCCTCGAACGATTCTACCAGCGCTGCCTCCGTACAATCCTAAATATCCACCGGTCCGATTATGTGACTAATGTGTCTGTTCTGGAACAGGCAGAGGTCACCAGTATTGAGGCCACGCTGCTGAGAACGCAGCTGCGCTGGGCAGGGCACGTCTCCAGGATGGAGGATCACCGCCTCCCTAAGATTGAGCTCTACGGTGAACTCGCCACCGGCTGCTGCAAGAGAGGAGCCCCAAAGAGGAGATACAAGGACTGCCTGAAACAACACCTCAGCCTTGGCCGTATTGACCACCATCAGTGGTCCACTCTGGCCTCCAATTGGGAGATGTGGAGACACACAATCTATAACGCCGCTGTCTCCTTTGAAACAGCACACAGAATCAGTTTAGAGGAGAAAGGACAATGCAGAAAGAACCGTGCCTTGACAGTGCCACCTACGGAGACTTTTTGCTGTGCCTTTTGCAACCGGACTTGCCTGTCTCACATTGGCCTTATCAGCCATCAGCGCGCTTGCAGCAAGCGTGGGTAAAACCCTCCCAAATCTTCGTTCGCGAAGTCTAGCCATGAGGTTGACGATGATGATGATGATGATCTGCTAGGCATTGCCCAGAAAAGGTAAATCTTCACAGTTCATCCAGGATTTTCTGGATTTTTCCATGGGTAAAGGCAAGGAGCCCAGATTTACCATTTTACCATCTATGGATTCACAAAGAAAAAGATAAATCAGAAATCAAACAGCAAAAGACATGAGGATGGAGAACTAGAGAAAAATAATTCCTTTTCCCTTGAAGGCTGACAGGTAAAGTTGAGTCAGAGTGGGCTAACATCCAATATCACTATACTGCCTTGCTATATATTAGCAAAGAAGAAAAAAGGCAGTTTGCCTCGATACAACGGAAGTCAGACAGTAATAAGCAACAGCCTGGCTCATCAGAAAGTAATTTCCAATCACAGGAAAGTTTATTTTCTCAGCAATTGTTCCTTTCTAAGGGAGAACAATGCCATGGCCTCTAAAATAATTGCAGGACGCCAGCAATCACCACAGGCATTCAGTGGCTCTGTGGTCACAGTGCTTGTGTTGGATACAGAAAATTCAGGGGTTGGTAGCACTTTGTGGATTCCCTTATACCACACCTCTGAGTCTACACACTCTTCTAAAATTTGTTTCTGTATTTTTGCCTCTCAGTGTAGACCTTAAATGCTCCTGTTTGAAGTACCACTGAAAGCCCTTCAGAAATTTGCTCTAAAAAAATTTAATAATTTTCTGTTTAATTTTTTTCTCTGTTTCAGATTTTTAAAAATGTGGCATTTCTCTATGTGCAGCTCCAGTCCTCTTTCTTCATCCAGAGAAATTCTCTCTAGGTTTTTCTGGGGACTATGTCCCTGGGCCTGGGTCTGACTTTAAGCTGTCTCTCCTGCACACCTTACCTCAATGTCATAAAGGACCTTTGTGTGCCACAGTCCTTCGCACCCAGACAGAAGAGATGAGACACGGACCAAATGGGGTGGAAACGGATCATGATGTTGGGTGAGGTAGATGTGAGTTAGAGATCCCTACACAGAAGCCATGAGCAGCCTAATTTTTTACATAGAAGTGCACATATTTTCAGCACAAGTAGTAATTATGACCCATATAAAGATGCTTTTGATTTTTCCTTTCCCTTTCTTTTTGCCTGGAAAAGAGGGAAATTTTTCTCATAGTTTTTGAATATCATAAATGAAGGTTTCACCATCTATTTGCATTCCTTATATGAACATGTCATGCAGTTATTTCCTTTTGTCAGGTTTCAGGTAAAACTAAAACAACACTTTTCCAAAAGAAAATAAACAACACAAAATTTTTACAATTACCCATACATTTTCCCTTCTCTTTCCCTCAGACAAAATGTTTTCCATTGTGGCTACCCTGTGATGTATTTTCACACCTAAAAATTTTTTTTGGTGGGGATGATCATTACTTTGTTATTTGTGAGATCTGCAAACATCTATATGGCAATGAGCTTTAAGTAAAACCTTTAAATGGAGAAGAAAACAGAAGAATTTTCAAACTCTGGAATCACTCCGCAGAACACACCACAAAACCATTGCAAGAAAGCGATTCTCAAAATGTGGTGAATTTTACTTACTAACGAGAAAATGAATTTATGAGCAGAGAATTTGCTTCCAAGAGTAAGGAGTCAACTGTTTGGGAGCATATCAGTCATAAGAGGATATGTTTCCTCCCAGTTTTTGTTGTAACCTACCTTTATATGAAGTGAGCCAGGCAGCACCAAGTAGATATGAAATTTAGCTGATATCAGCTGATACTTAGCAGGTATTCAGCTGAACTAAATGACTGTGTGTTTGCAGAACTTTTCTTTTTCACACTTGACCATATTTTTCAAGGGGATGCTGGCAGTGCTGATTGTACCCAGGAATGCTGGATTTGCACAGCAAAGATGCATGTGGGCCTGCACTGCAGGCAAATAAACACTATGGAAATGCAGTTGTGTTTAGTGGATAGATTAGTCAAGAAAAGACAGATGGCAATGAATAAACTAACAGCTTTTTTTTTCCTTTCTATTTTTTGGTAATGAAGAAGTTATAGGTTGCTTCATTCTGGTCCCTTTGAGAAGTTTCCTTCTACACCCATGAAAACACCATGACTCCCATTTTCTAAGGCTCCATTCCTCACAATGTACATGAATCTGTGCACAACAGCTGCAATCCACTAATGTCTTACTGCTGGAGTGTCTTCAGCAACAGACTTTTCAAACAGCTGTCAGATTTCTGCCAGCAGAGAGGCTGACCTGGAAATTCAGGCCAGAGACTCCTTAAAGCATTCTGTCACTACTCAGGAAATACTTCACTGGAGTCAGGCCTTTCTCCTCCAGAAAGACTGTCATGTGGGTTTAACCTCTACTACTCCATGGAGAATAGTATTGAGCCATTTAAGCATTGAGTATTTTGAGAAAGGCACTTTAGATAGCTCACGGAATCACAGAATGGGTAAGGCTGGAAAGAACCTGTGAAGGTCCAACCGGTTTAATCCAGACTCCATGCTAAGGCAGAATCCCTTAGAGCACATTACTCAGGATTGTGTTCAGATTGTTTCTGAGTATCTCCAGGGAAGGAGACTCCACAACCTCTCTAGGCAGTCTGTTCCACTCCTCAGTCATCCTCAGAGCAGAGGAATTCTTGACATGGGTGAGCTATGCCAATTAACAGGAGAAGTCCATACCTAAACACGATTGTTATCTTTCTCTCTGTACCCCTGCAGGACTAAACAAATAAAATAAAATAAAAATCCTTGCAGCAGCTAAGAACACCAATTCATCTGCACAGGTGTTACACTTTGTAAAGAAATCAGCTGATCTTTCCACAGGTGCAAGCCCTCTGCAATGCTTAGTGAGACACTCTGTGATAAATTTGGGCAGCACAAATGTTTACTTTGCCTGAAAGTCAATCAGCCAAATAAACAAAAGCATCCCATGGATGTTGGTTTTACTACAGCTATCAGGATGAAGAAGGAAGAGTGGGTCAAGTGCTTCAAAAGAGATGCAAGGAATCTCAATGGACATCACATGCATCATCAAATAATAGGGAAGGCAAAAAATGAAATGCAGGGATTCATACCTAAAATAAGCTGCAGAATCAGACTAGAAAAATTAAAAAAAAAAGAATAATCACAGCATTTATATATATTCTTAATAAATTAAGTGCCTCTGTCTATCAAGTCCATTTGCAAAATTAAATAAAAAGCTCATGGGTGACTTAATATGCTACTCATAAGACAGTGTAAAAAACAGCAGCATTTACTGAATTAAGACACAGTAAAATACTTAACACACAATTTAGGACAAGCCAAATTAAGAGGTATTTCTTGAAGGCAATTTTGTAGAATATGTTGTCATAGCAACTAATAAAAACCAACGTCTGTTGTTAAACTTACTGCTTATCAATCTACTGAAAATAAAAGGAAGACTCATTTCAGGTAAGCAACCTCCCCTGTGATTAACAGCTAAAAAATTATAATTCTTGGGAAAATTGCTATTTCTTTGTTTCAATTCGTAGCTCATTTCACACTTGGAAATAAGTAACAAGAGCAGAAGTTTTTTTTTCAAAAAATGCATATGCTATTGTAGACAGAAATTCTCACTTTTCCCAGGCTTTTTTCTACCTTTCAATGGACTGATTTGGATTGATTTCCTGTTCAATCTCAACCTGCTAAACTAAAAACTGCTCTTGGAAAATCAGTACGTGTGTCCCTTCAAGGTCTCTTTGTATGGAAATTAATGAAAGACCAGATCCTTTCTGACAAATACACATATATCAGTTTTTACAGTAGATTCTCTTAACGCATTAGAAGAATATAAATGTAGGTTCATTTTAAGAATCAGCTGCCACCCTTTATTGTTGGACAACAGGGAACAGGAAACTTTTCTGGTTTTAATACTGAGCTCCCAATTTCTTTTTGTGATGGGCATGACACAACACCACAAGTGTGAATTTTTTAGGAAACAGCATTTAAAAGGTTTCTATGACATCATACCTGAATCTCAGAGACTAATTTTTAAAAGTCTTCATTATTTTAATGGCCCTATTTGAAAAGTATGAAATGGCCCTATATGAAAAGTAAATTATAAAATCTAAGAAAAATTATTTATTTTTAATAGGTGTTCATTGTCAATTATCCCTAACAGAGCAAAGAAATAAATTTGAATTACTGAGTTAATTCCTTAAAGTTGAGAAACAGTCACTGACCTTCACTTTCAAAGATGTCAGGAAACAAGTTGATTATTTGGCCCAGGCATTTCACTAATACAGAAAAAAGACAAAAGAGCATATTTATGCACATATCCAGAGTTTACTGGCTTATAGCTCAATGTAATTTGCCATCCAAGTACATTTTGGAAAGAAAACATTAAATCTGACATACAGAGATAGAAGTAACCATTAGAAAGCAGGTAGAGGGGATATAGGCTTCATAAAGTATGGTGCTTTAGTAAAACTCTGAATAAATCAGAATATTGGCTTTCTGTGCTATGAACTGAGACTGGAAGAACTGTAATAAGAGGCTAAATACGGATGTTGCAGAAATTTCTTTTCAGACTTATTTGAGGTAAGATATTTAATGACTTGGAAAACAAGATAGATTCAATCTGAGTGCAATCATACATATTTGGGAGGGGTATTCTGGTGGCCTCAGGTAATGAAAGGGAATGATGACTGACTGGTCACAGAAAACCCAATTCACTATGGGACACAGCTGCATTACAAAGAGGCCAGCAAACTGCTGCAGGGAGGAGAAGTTGTGAGAAAACTGAATACAAGACATAGGTCTCAACTAGAAAGCAAATGTGAAGTAAACTGAAAAAGTGCTAATGTATAAGTATCTAATATCCAGAGTCAGCCAGAAGTTGAATTTATATAATGTGCCATAGAAATAGATCAGAAGAGATCAAGGGCATTGCTGCAGTCCTTAATCCTGTCAGGGACAGGGAATTTGCCTTGTAAAGCTCCCTTTTTCTTCTAGCACATCCCACACATTGGCAAAACCCCAGGCATCCTGTATGGGAAGGGCTCTGTCCTAGATCCAACAGTGGCAATCCAGTCAATCCTGTGAGTGATCAAAGCAGATAAACCTGGGACCTGTAAAATACACAAATGCCATTAGAAGGACCAACACACCCTATTCATGCCAGTAGGTGTAGCCTAACTACCATGCTTTAAAAACCAGCAAGAGAGGGAAGAAATTAATTCTGGTCCTACTAAGCAGCTACTCCCTGCCTCCTCACCCCTCACAAAAAATCATATTAAGACATGCAAAGAGCAATGTGAATTATTAAAAAAAAAAAAAAAAAAGTGAGAGTTGGATAGTCTCACACAGCATCTATGTGTGTTACAACAACTACATAAGATCTATAACAACTTGTATTTTGAATATGACTTAGAAGTTTGTTCCCCTTCCTCTTATTTGGATTCTAAGTGAATGCAAAGGAAATGCAATTGATGATTACTTGAATTCAATCTAAAAGCAAAACAAAACTCAATGTTAAATATAGACTGGTAGCGAATAAAATAGAAATTGGTATGTTCACCTAATTGAATATTACACTGAGCAGTTCATTAACTCCACCAAAGTTTCTCAGCATAAAAAGGCAATTAAGTATATTGTAATTTAAAAAAAAATATCTTTAAGCTCATTCACTAAATATATTTAAATGGAATTTATAGAAAAGAACATGAACTTTTATTATTAAATGGCCTTAGTGCATTTAACCTGAACAGATGAGATTCATGCTGGCTGACGGGATTTTTGAGGGTGAAGAAGAGGTGAGGAAGAGGTGACGCTATGTCAAAAAAGGTAATATCTGTTTGTGTTAATGGATGTAGTCTTGTAAAATTATTTTAATATTTAATATTTCCATAAGTGACCAGTACACTCTGTGATCCACTTTGGGCTCAGATTTCTTATCCATGACTTCTGAGTTTAGAATCAGAAGCACACAGAGACAAGAGTACTCAAAGTTTGCACACGCTTATGAAAGAGAATATCTACGTGCCTGCACAGAATCACAGAATATGCCCAGTTTGAAGTGACCCAGAAGGATCATCGAATCCAGCTCCTACCCCTCCACAGGACCATTAGCCTGGCCAGTTCTTAGCAGAAGAAGAAAGAATGAATCAATTGTAGTTCTCAAACATAAAACAGCTGCAGCCAATTCAGAGCAGAACAAAGATTTCACCTTTTTAGTACTGCCTCTTTCATTTGTTTTTCTTCTCTGCTTCCTCCCTTTTAATTAAAAATTAATTAAAAGGCATTTCTAATTCTTTCATGATTGTATGGGTCTGCAAGGCCTGAGGCATTGCCTCAAATGTCACAAGGGAAGCGAGGTCAAACCTACAAAGAGCTTGAATATGACACTTCAGAAAAAATTCACCATCTTTGAAATAAAGTGTCAATTACTGATAGTCTAAAGTCAACATTGTTTCATGAAACAGAAAAACTGCTCAGTACTTTTCAGATAAAAACCTCCACAATTCAGCCCTTTCATTGCTCCAGTGTCAGTGAATCAACTGTTCTTGTCACCAAGTCAGTCACAACTAAATTCTTCAGAGAAGGGCTTATAGTCATGGTGCCCTTGTTCAAAACACAAAATAGAGGACTTTATCACAGCCTAGAAAACAAACAATCAAACCTATGATACCCCCTATTGATATAAATAGTATTGCAACCAGTTGTCCGCCCCGTTATACAAACTGTATTTCCATTACGTGTTCCTCTAGTAGAGCAAGGTTTTCACCAAACTGGTTATAACCTCTTAGAAAGAGGAATTAAATACATGTTGTTGTTTAGGAGTCATATTCTCCAATTTAGTGCTCCCATGAAAACCACCTTCCACTTCCCCTTATCCCCTCCTCTAATTGGAGACACAAGAGGCAAAGATCATGAGTTGAGATAAGAATAATTTACTGAAAAATAGCAATGAGATGGAAAAACAAACAGTAATACCAACAATATTAATACCAAAAAATATAACAAAAAGAAACTATTTACCTGGAAAGCCTGCAACAATAAACAATACAGGACTGCTCCATTCACCATGTTTTCTCCACTGGAAGGAATACCCTTCTCCCAGAAGTGAGAGAAGTCTCTTTCCTCCCACTCCCAAAAATGATATGAGGTAGTATAGAATAACATCAAGGCCCTAGCCACATTCCCTCCCAGCTACAGTAAAAAATTAACCCTGTCCTGTCTGAAGCCAGAACAATGCATTTGTCAGAAAATGCGAGAAAATCACTTTGCATTGTATCATCATCCCTTAAATTCTTTTAATTTTTTTAATGAACAAAGGAATAGCTCAAGGTATGATAAGGGAAATAGGTTTTCATGACTGCAACTAGTGAAGTTGAAAGCTGTCTTTCTTGCTTATGGGTCCAGCCCATTCCTGCTGTGATCTGCCCTCATTCAAATTCCTGCAGTGAGTATATACTATCACACTCACCACTCTACCATCTATAAAAGGAGGCAATCCTTCATTTCTGCTCTTCCTGGGGATGGAATACAAGGGATGAATGGTTCATAGAAACATGGAATGGTTTGGGTTGGAATGGACCTTACAGATAATCTAGCTACAACTCCACTGCCATGGGCAGGGATGCCACTGACTGGTTCAGGTTGCTCAGGGCCCCATCAAGTCGGCCTTGAACATTTCCAGGGATAAGGATCCCACAACTTCTCTAGGTACACTGCTCCAGTGTATCACTGGCCTCACAGTAAAGAATGTCTCTAATCTAAATCTGCCTTCTTTCAATTTAAGTTGTTGTATGTTTGTACTTCCTTAACTCTAAATTACTCTAAATGCTTTCAGGAAATCTCTGGCAGCAGAATTGGATTCTGCTGAAAATAAACAAGTTCCATTGCATGATGACAGACAGATATACAGCCAATGGAAATCAGGAAATTCCAAAAATGCTTTGCATTTAAAGCAGGTGATTTATGAAACCTACAACTTGACTTACTTACAAGGTCAATGTGGAAGAGTTCCCCTCAGCACACTGAATGCAGAAAAGGGACCCAACCCCTCTCTAAACCTGTGAAGCGTTGCTGAAGCAGGGCTGAAGGAAACAGTAACTATCAAGTCACGTACAGGTTAGATGCCAAAGAGACATCACTTCTGCCAGGACCATGGCTGTCAGTATATAATTGCCGAGCCAATCTGACAGTGCAGTAGGAAAGTGAGGAGACTGCCACGTTTCACTCTCCAGTGTGGCTGCAAGAGGCCAAAGGCTCACTGCTTGGCAAGCAAAACACTGCAGTTAATTACTGACATTACAGGGAGAGGCTGATAGAGGCTGAGCAACAGTTTTCTTCCTGTTTCAACTGTCAGGAACACAAAAATATGACTTCAGTGCCAGAATGTGACTGTGGAGAAGACAAAACCAGCAGTCACAATATGGGGTGTGTCCAGCTCTCTTGGCCAGAACCAACAGTGAAGAATATACACAGGAGAGTGATGTTCTGCTCAGAAAAGTGACTAGGTAAACACAACAAATCCTGCCTAATGCAACTCACAGTGCAAATCCTGGACCAGCAGAAAGTTCATACTCCAATGCCAGAGGAACTGGGACAGCAGAACTTGCCCAGCATTTATCTGTATGGGCTGTTATCTGCCCTGTCTTGTATTGAAAAGCTGGTAGATGAAAGCCACTTTCTACCTATTTTGTTTTCTAAGTCTTGAAACTTGTCTCAGAGGTTGAGGGTTTAGTGTATGGGCAGAGAAAGGAAATAAACACTACCCCTTCTAATATGACCCAATGCAGTAGAGAGGAACTTGTCTAGAAAGAGGTTTAAATCCCAAAACCCAGCACCAATGGAGATGACATATTACAGTGTAATCTCCCCATCCCCACAGCAAAGGTCCTCTGCACAAAGAAACAGAATACCAAAGATGAAAAACTTTAGATCTTAAGATCTGGTTGAACTTTAGATCTAAGACTAAAGAGAAGGATTTATCACCCTTTCAAACATTCTTCTCACAGGTTGGTATGTAAACAATGAACCTCACTAACAGCTAATGGGCACTACAAATATGTCTGAAAAATTTTAAACTTAAGTCCTCCATGTGGAAAATAACTAATCAGTCCAGCTACATAAATCCATTTTACAAATATCCAACTAGAAAAACTAGAAAATACTGCTTCACAGACTCCTTTTAAAAGTAGTGTGGGATCACAAACCTATTCAAGAGTCCAGGACCAGTTCATTGCCTGAGACTGATTTTATAATTTATGACAGAATTCAACCTTGGCCTATCTTTTGGTGAAGTCATCTATCAAAAACTCTTCACACTCTATTAGCTGAAGAAATGCCAACAGACATTACTTTTTTTAAATTAAACTATCACTTTTGGTCTCATTTTTTCTTGTTTAAGGAGGAAAAAAAGTCACCTAATCTAAAATTACCATTTAATTAGACAGTTTGAAATCAGAGACTTCAAGAACATCACAGAGAAGATTTGTAGTTCAACAAAATCTAAGAGCAGTGAATATATTCACAGAATCATATCACATTGTTTTCATCACTGTTAAATCTCCAGCTTTAGACTCAAGCTTCCAAAACAACCCTAGTGATACCTCTACAAGACCTCTTCAGCACCTTCACAAAAACTTGGAGATGAGAATTTCAAAGCAGTTGTGATTTCCCCTGCACCATGTATACATCCCCAGCTGAGGCAAACCCGTGTAGTTCTGCCGACAACAGAGTTACATAGCCTTTAGTGTATTTAGCTCAGCCAAAGTTATCACATCTCAGCCTCACTAGAGGGCCTTGCTGATTTGAGCCATGTTCCTGCTCTAACAGGACAGTAATGAAGTCAATCTCCAGCAGTGCAGGCACTCCTTTCACACAAGTCACCAGAGTTTATTGAACAGCAGAATGTACCCATGGGTTGCACGGGAGATCTTTTTCCCATGCTGAAGAACAGCAGTGCTGTTGCAAAGAGCCTGTTCCACCATGGGAGGTAAGAGGTGGGCAGCTGACTGCCAGGCTCGTGTTCATTGAGTGCTCTGCATAAAACCAATCAGGCTCTGTGGGAATCAGAGTTGCAGTCAATCTACATGCATGAGAACAGCATTATAAATGCACCTGTTTTGCTGCCTCAGCACCAGGCCTGATCAGAAGATAAATATATTTGCTGAACAGTATAACCATAGTTGCTATGGCAAAAAAAACAAAACAGTGAAGCAGGACTGATGAGGGGGAAAAAGTAGTATTCTGATTATAAAAACCCACGAGTGTAAATATCTGCTGCTTGGGGTCTGACCCAGGAGCATTTTTTCCCTTCTCTATTGTGACAGCCCAGCCTGAAGAGGTAAGGAGCACCCAACATTCCTAGATGCTTGCGGTCAAAAGGAACAAAAGTCGGATGGTCTGAAAAAACTCAAACAGTTTTATTAGCAAATTATACACTTGGCATGGAAATTGGTATGTTAGACCCTGACATACTATATAAGCACATGGCAATGGGTTTTGGATAAAGGGGTGAGATAAGGAAGAGGGAAGGAGAAATCACCAGCCCTGGTTTCAGCGTTGGTCCAACTATTGGGATGTCCAGGATCCTAAGGCATGCTGCCCAGGCTTGGTGGGGGTACTTTTTTACAGACAGGTTTTCCCCACTCTGAAGATAAATTTCTTGCTCTCTGTGCAAATTAGTCATTATGCACAGCCCATTCCTCTAGACCTTTCCAGAAACAGGCTGGAGGGCTTTGGCAGTCTTTGCTGATCTTGATCCCCTGCTACAGTCCATGCCCAATTCTCAGCCTCATTCCTGTGCCTCACATTACTGTGTTGTGCTTATTGCCAAGAACAAGGACACTTGCCCTGGAGAAGTGCTGCCTCATCTCTGCAGGCCCACTTTTCCAGCCACATCTTGTTCTCTCACAGCATGTTATTACCAAAAATCCTTGGTTATTAGCAATGATTATTGGTTAGCTCCACAGACACCCAGCTATCAGAGTTTGAGACATATACATTCCCCCCTTATCTTCTGGGTTTCCACATCTATTGATACTTTTATGGACATATTTCCAAGATCATAGCCTTGAGACACTGAAGGGAATTCAAATGCTCTCTAGTGCTAGGTGAAGGGATGCTTTGGTTTCACAAGCTTAACAAAGTCTGCACCTTCAGCTAGCATGTTGCACACAATCCAGATTTATGAACAACTTGTGATTTGGCAAGGAAATTAGGATTAAAAGACTATGCAAACAGTCTTTATGAATAGGCATCTTTTTTGGCTTAGATTCAAGGATGTTACAGACAAATAGGATTTAAGAGAACATTCAGTGTACATGATACCATGAATGCGCTATGTGATAACACTATCTAGATTCAAAATGCTATAGTGAGTAATCAAAGAGGGCACTGGTGTAATGATGTTAGTAGTAGTGTACACTAATGATAGTGTAGCCTGTATATCCCCTCTTGTCTAGCATCTACCCATCTTTCCAGTACCAAAGTGTTATTTACCTGCTCACTTTTTATTTTCCATTATCACTACATCACTAGAAGACACAGATGAAATGGGAAGGCTCAGGTGATGGCAAAACCACAGTGGTTGGTGTAACAGAGAAGGTTCCAGACAACCTAAATATCTTTGCACAATGATATAGACAACCTTCAGTTCAGAATTACCTCTCTTTTATTGCTTAGTTGACACAGTACTGAGGGAGAGAGAAGACAAAATCCTGTGTTTAGCAGGTGTTAAGACATGCCATGAACTATCACAGGAAAAAAAACACAAGTCCAAAGAGTAGAGTCCACTAGTAAAAAGCCAGAATCATCCAAATATTTTTAATAGCAAAGAAGTGATTCGTCACTTGTAAGCATTCAAATTGTTGATAGAAATACATGCTCATTTGTAACACAAATTTTGCATAAACTTTGTGCTTAGCATAACCCATGACAGCCACTGTGCAGTGTGATGTGTTAGATAGATGTGGTTTGCTAACAGACAGTAGCTGTCCCTAGCTGAAGGCTGGTCACTTACCAACTTCCTCCACTGCAGTCAATGGGGCTTTTCTTGGGATTCTCCTCTGATGTCTGCAGACATCCAGGAGTACACTGGTACAACCACTGGCTTAAATAATGAGGTGCAGCACATATATATCTCATAAATGCAATAGATACTTCAGTCGAAAAGAATTTTACTCAAAACCAAGTATCACATGCAAGTAAAACTAATGTTTCTCTGCAGGAGTCTTGTTTACATGGGCATCAAAAGACAGTAGTTACCTTTATAGAGCTAGAGTTTCATGAAAAGTCACAAGTTGGACTCCCCCTACCAATATCTGCCAAACATAGCAGGAACTAATTGTAGTTTTGCAGCTGACACTTAATGCTGAGAAATAAAAATGGAATGTGACCTTGTACGCTTGCCAACCAACACACATCAGCAGGGGAAGCACCTGTAAGAGATTCCCAAAGACAGGACAATTAGCAGAACCACACAGGAACTCAGGCATGGTCATTCCATCAAAGGCAGTTCAAAGCTTTACTAATTATGCCAGAAAATGTACGCAACAAAATTCCTTTATAGACATGAGCCCTTACTTGAATCTATGCATCACACAAATTCTCATGGAGCATCAGATTTTTCTAATGCTCTTCAAGATAATTTCTCCTCTGTTCTAGATGTTACTCTAGGAGAGTTTTGTA
Source organism: Formicarius rufipectus (assembly GCA_013399695.1). Lineage (NCBI taxonomy): Eukaryota > Metazoa > Chordata > Aves > Passeriformes > Formicariidae > Formicarius > Formicarius rufipectus. The sequence goes on along the minus strand of VXAU01001100.1, from coordinate 1,435,315 downwards.
CTGCAATTCACTGAGAGAGAGTCTTTTTATCCACAGTATCCACCCCTGGAGGTAATCTTGCATTTTATGTCTGATTCAAGCAATAAAGCTTTATGTAAGAAACAAAACAAAACAAAAAAACTAAGGTGACTGTATCAAAATAATATTTACAATTTAAGTGATAACAAGAAAAGAGTCAATCCAGTTCTAAAAGTCTAAATTAAATGAATGAAAATAAAATCATAAGCTAGAAAGCTCATTAAAATAAAATAACTAAAAATAAAATTAACATTTTTAAGAGTGGTAATTAACCACTGGAACAATCTGCGTTGACACGCAGTAGATTTTTCCTCATTTGCATACTTCAGATCTACACAGGGCTTCTTTCCAACATAGAACACTGCTGTTCACACAGAAGCTGCATGTTCAATATGGGAATTACTGGATGAGACATTCTTTGCAGGGATACAGGGAGACCAATAGATTGCAGTAGCCTGATCTGACCCTGAAATTTGTGAATTTCCAGACCCGTATGGCCATATGCAACCAAAGCACCCATAAATGGCACATCCGGTTGACAGCCTGAGGACAATATAAAAATCCAGTTCAGGGAATGAGAAACACTTGCTCTGGCACAGGTATTTGCAAAAGGCCATTTAACCACAAGCCTGGTCTCATGGGGTTGTGTTCAAGAACAGTTCATCCAACAGCCCTAGCTTTTTTTTTTTTTTTTTTCTTCTATCACAAACAATAAAGAGAAACTGTGTGTACACACTCCCTTGAACACACTTTTTAAAAAAATGTTTTCTTTGTACAATGTTGACTATTAAGGCAAACTCAGAAAAGCCAGTAATTCCCAATGCAGGAGTACACAAGTCTTTGGAGTGTTTGTTGCCTACAGCAGCTACTTAATTGGCAAGTTTGTTTCAAGCAGGTTGAACCAATTAAAAAAATTCTTCAGCTTTAATGAACTGATGCCCTACTGCTCACCCTAGAATATCCCTTTTGAGAGCAAGTGCTTTACATCATTCTCATATGTTGTTTCATGTCGGAGCCCCTAGCTCCCGAGAAGCATGGAGCTAAAATGAAAATGCTGAAGAGCTTCCAGCATGAAGTTGCTCTTTTATGTAATTATGCCTGCTGCTAATAAGGCTTCTGTTACAGCCATGGCACAGGTTTTGCAAATCCATCACAAAGGACTGGTTGGAATTTAAAAACACTGCTGCAAGTGCACCAGTTTTCACATTGAGCTCAAATTGACAGATTTTAAACACTTTTACCCTCCCTAAGTGACAACATGGGCCATTTTACAACAGCTATTACCTAAGGGAAGAGTTGAACTTCTCACTTGAACTCTCTTTGGGATTCACCTGTGAAGTACTTGACTGAAAATAACAGAAATGACTGATCGTTTCTGTTATCAGTGTGAGCTGGAAATGCAGACATCAGGCTCTAAAAATGGGCTTGCTGCACAAATCTCACCACTAACCAGCATCACCTGTAGTGTTGCAGCTTCCCTGAACAACAGGTGAACACATAAGTAAATCACCTTGAAATTTCTGATAAATCCCCTATTAGAAAAATTCTGAAAGAAATTCTCATCAAAACTAAGACCATAGGCTAACACTAAGATCTTGAATTTTACTTTAAGATGCTTGTTTGTTCTTATGTATTACGGAGAATCCATAGTAAGTTTACACTGAAAGTTATAGAAATCACTATTTTTGAAGTGTCATTTTATTTAAACATTGCCCTGTGCCAGAGTCACTATCCATAGACCACTCTGTTCCAAAATCATATTCAAACGTACATCACAATCAGCAGACAGCCTGAGAACCTAAAGATAGGGGAGATTTAGCTAAATCATGAGTTTCTCAGGTATTTTGGGAAAAATCCAGTCAGCATTAAAATACATAAACACAGGTATGTAAAACTTCAGGTGTGTGCATGTGAGCCATGGTCTGCATGCCTGTTAATATCAGTGAAGCTCAGACAGCCAAGTAACTCACCTGACAGTGAACACCTACTCGCAGGCCCATGAAATCACACCTTTGCACCACTGGCTGTAGGGAGTTGAGGTTCATTCCATTGTTTGCTCATAAATCCCTACTGCCCTTACTATTGCATCCCACAAAACCTGCCCTGGCAGCTGCATGAGTATCTCCCAGACTTGCACCATATCTATCCCAGCCTCAGGTAGGTGTCCTAAACAACTTGAGAACAGCCCAAGCAGCGCCAGACACCTGAGAATAAAGAACACAGCACACAGCTCACCTGTAGATACATGCATTTGAGGGCTGTAACCTAAAACAGTATGTCCGAAGCTGACGAACAGAGGGAAAGCAATTGGTTCTTATTCATTGAACAGCATCTTAAGAAAGTATCCAACAAAATGTGGCAGAAACCTCCACTAGAAATTATGTAGCTCATTTTTCTCCATAGTATATGTTCTCTTTAGCTCTGTCCCTACTTAGTACTGCTTTAAGCAGCAGCTAATCAATGAAATAGCAAAAACAAACAAACAAAACCAAACAACATCAAAAAAAAAAAAATCAAAACACCAAAACAAACAAACAACAAAAAACCACCAAAACCAAACAAAACCCAAAGGGGTAAGTCTGCACAGATTCAATTGCACATCACATCCCCACGATGCCAGATGGGGAGAAAGGCCCAAGATTAAGACAAAGTTCTCTCTACTATAACTCTCCTTACATCAGAATTTCAGCATCATTTAGCAAGCACAATCCCTTTCATACAAGATTACAACCACAGAAAAGGCTTTTTATTGTACGAGCTGCACTTACACACTGCCATCTTGTGTTAATAGCTGGTTTTGCTGAACCTGAGAGCCTAACACACCCCAAATACTTTAGTGAGGATCAAAACAGGCAGATACAACATATGCATGCAGGTTCCTCTGCCTGTTCCCCTCCACAACATGGAAGGAGAGGAGGGAAGAATTAGCAACCGCAGATGTGAAGGAGCTTGGTTTAAAGCAGGACTTCAACAAGGGTGAGAAACTAGGCTTCAACTCTTCAAGATTTTCAAGTCTCAAGCTCTTCGAGGCCCACTAAATTAAAAATCCCACTCATCTGCTCATAGGCGAGCTAATGAAATAACCCATCTTTTTGCAGACATTTTGTGGGAAATTGAAATTGGAGCCCACATGGAAGTACTTGACCCTAGTTAGGAAAATCCAACCTGGATTAGAGTGCACCTCTCCAGGCTGCAGGACACCAGTCAGGCAGCACCACAAACCACAGGTTGCTGAGTTTTCTCCTCTCTTTCCATTCTTCACCACCAGGTAATTTCTGTGCACAAATGATTCCCAGGGTCAGGGCATCATGACTGGGCTCAAGATGCAAAAGACAGCATGGCCATCCCTGACTTCTTACACTGTGTGACAGTGCTCGGAGAGCGAGACCATGGACAGGCTAGGATAGATTCATTAGTGCTTTGGGAGGCTGAGAAACTGACTTGTGACAAATAAAATTGTCTCTCAGTATATTTCAGGGCTGGTGATAGAGACTGTGGGTATCTGGAATCGGGACGGGGCGGGGGAGCAGCGGTTCATAATCTGATGCTGTCTACAATAAAAGAAATCTGAAAACTAGTTTGTGTCCACATCATCTCCATGAGATATGTGCCTTAATGAACAGCCAGATCTGCACAGCACCAAATTTGGATTCCTATTCTGAATAGTTCCCAGGAAAGCAAGCATTTTCCACAAGCAGCAGAAAGAACCCCAGGCTCCCAGTGAGCTGTGTGAGCAGACAGTGTGACTATCTCTCCACAGTCTGTATGTGAAGACTAGGGTCTTCATATCCTTGTGTCTTCACATGTGGTCTACCATGTCATTACTTACCACTACAGTAGAAATAAAATTAAATATCCTTACCAGTCCACTTTAACTGAATACCAAAATCCAAGGCCAAGTCACAAAGGTAGGTGAGGTTGATGAGGCATTTTAGATTTTTACGACACTTTTTAAAGCAGAAATTAAAAATGTTTGGCACTTTGTAATTCAGAATTTATTTGCTGGGATTTCCTTGGCATAAGGCAGCATCCATCTGGATGAAGTTCAATAAACCAAAGGAAAGCAGGAGGCATGCACAGGTACAATCAGCATAAGTTACAGGAGACCCACACAGGTGAGGTTCTTCCACTACATCAAAACAGCATGATCTTCCATTGTTGCCCCCAGCTATCATAGCCACAGTCTCTCTTCCCAGTTTTCTCGCTCTACTATCCACACTCGAGACCCCCTGAGAGGAAGGAGCACCCTAGGCTGCATCTCAGGGCAGCTCTTCATGGTGCAACGTACATGCTCAAATTCAGGAGCCCTCCTACACCTCCCTGCTGTCTTCTTCCCCAGTTTCACCCATAAAATGCTCCCCCAAATTCCTCTGATCCACATCCCATGTTTTCTTCACTGCTTCCAAGGATACCGACAGAGAAGGGTACATAACTGGTCATGAAAGGATTTGGGGAGGTCACTGACCAATGCAATTTCAGAACCTCCACTGAAAAACACACAGTGCACATTCCAACTGTGTTTTCAGGAGGAGCAGAACCTAATCCAAAAATATATGTTCTAGCCACAGCAGAGAAATTGTGGGGAACATTAACCTCTTCCAATTGTGTTTCAGGCAGGAGCATACAATCTCACCATTTTTTTTAAATGTTGAAGGGAAGGAGTATGAGGAGGCTGATGAAAGAGCTATACACAGAATTTGACATTGACTACAAGGCAAAAGACAAAAGCAAGAACTGTTGCTCTTGCACAATATAGGTGGATATCTTAAATATTTTTCCCAGGATGACATTCAAATAATTTTATATTTCAACCCATTATCTTAGACATATTTAGCTGAAGAGAAAGAAAAAAAAAACTTCTAATAAATGCAACATTAGAATTTTTATTTACAAATATACTGTAATTTAACAACCATTTTCCACTCAGTTTGTGGTGGAAAAAGTGATAGTTACATTTTCCAAATGGGAAAAGAAAACTCTCCCCCTCAAATAGATTCCACAGAATATTATGCCAACACCACTGAGCAAATAGATTATTCTTCGTATTTAAGTTTCAAAAAAGCACATAACTTTATAAACCAGCATATGGAAAGCAAACACACTCGTGTGCATTTAAATGCAGTTTCATATTAACCTAGAGAATTCACTTTCAGTATATGTCAAAAATAAAGACAGCAATTGCAAATATATATTTATATTAGCTATTTCTCTAATGCTCATTTCAAGAGCTTAAAATACCCTCTTCATATACCATTGGAAATTCAACTAGTTGATTATAAGCCTCAAAAATATTTTGAAGTTATTACTGAAAATATACTTATTCTCTCTTGTGCTCTCAGTACTTGAAGCTGAAAATGTGAAAGCATTTTCCTGATATTTCCTTACTGCAATTACTTTCTTATAAATAAAAATAGTTATATGAAGGATACAATGTATTGCTATGAAGACTAGACAAGCAAGAGTTACTCTTAGAAAAAAACACACATACACACAATATATATATTTATAGATCTACATCAGCAGCAATCACCTCTTCTATCTGCAACAGTGGTTTCATATCTTCATTTGTTTCACATGGAGGTTGGTTGTCCAGCTGTTAGGAAGAGACAGAAGAAATTGTAAGTAAAGTCTAGTTACTGAAGAACCCTTCTGTTAAAAATTAAAATTTGCAAGTTTAAAACAGTCAGAAAACTGTATTTTCAGTACTTATTGAAAATGGTAACACAAACTAAAGTATACATTCTGCATTGATCAATCAAAATTTAATGCACAATACAAATTTGAGTTTAATCTAATTATAGCACAGCAAGTATTTCAGGCCAAATAATGTGACACAGAACATGCACCTTACCATGTTTTTAAGAAATATTTTTAGTATTAGCACAGAGTGACAGTTTGTCTGAATTTGCCCTTCAATAATGAAATTAAAATTTGCTAAACACCTGTAACAACATCAAGACTTTTTTTTTATTCTCTCCCTGCATATATTTGCCAATACACTAGTGTTCTGCTAGTGTTCCAAGTTTAAACCACAAAATTAACACAAAAATTAGCAAAAAATATCACACCACAAAATTAAGAACCTTACAGTTTATCAAACCTTTCAGCAAATATGTTCCTGTTCAAAGCTAATGAATAATTAGCCAGGTTGATGTCAAATGACAACTGCAAAAAAAAAAAAGGAATCTGCATCACAGACCAGTGCTGTGCTGCCAATATATTTTCACTGCAGTAATTGCATAGCTGGTTTTTGTATTATTCAAATAGCTGATTTCAATTACTAATCACTAATTTAAACACTTCATTCTGTACCTACAAGTTCTTACAACTCCTGATTTACTTGTATCTCATACAACTATGTTTTGAGGTGCCCAAGTAGACTCAGACTGAAGGGAAGAGAATAGAACTATTTCCTCACAGATCAGCTCTGCTTCTGAAAGGCACTGTTGTGACTTCATGGGCTGTAATGTCCAAGAGAGACTAAATAGCAACCCATCCATGATAAAACTACTTATTCAACTCATCCAGCAATTTTCCCTCCTAAAACGAGAAGAGATAAAAATAACATGACCAAGCTCCAGAGTGAATCTCCCACAAATCTGTGTGCTTCAAATAGGAACACAGTCACTTCAGTGTAGTCTTGCCATCAACAAGGAGAGACATCCCCAAACATTAAGTTAGAGATGTGACCCAGTGCTCTGGATCACCTCCAGATGGAAGGGGGTGATTATCTTCCTCCTTCCACTGATCACAGTGGTATCCTCACACTTAGCATTAGCCTCTGTGAATGTGCTGTTAGCCTCATGAGATGTGGGGTTTTCTGGTTTTAGCTTGGGCACCACACAATCATTTCTGTGTCTTCCCTTCCTGGAAGCCAAAAGCATCAGATGCAGAGCTTCTCTTTTTCTGGGCTAGGTTTCTCAGCCAGCAGCTGCCCAATTCCTAATGAAATGCTGCAGCATGAATATCCTGTTCCCTTCACTGTCTTCCAGTCCACTGTGAGAAAAACGTGGTGGGCTCATAAAGAAACAAGGACATGTTTCCCAGGAAGTAATTAGAAATGCCTTCTCTTCCCTGAATTTTATCATCTAAGAGAATTCCACATTTGCTACATAAAAAAGAGCTATATAAAGTTCCAAAGACTTGTTAAAATTAGGAGGTTGTCTACCATCATCTATGACAGCAGAAAAAAAGACCTCAACAACACTATACATAGCCTTAACATCATGCTCCAGTAAATCAGAATTCTGCAAACCACAAAAAGGAAAAAAAATATACTGCACCTTTTAATTAAGATCTGTAAGTAAATCAATTCCTCCTGAACTTGTACCTAAATGAATAACCAATTACAGACCTATAATTCCAACAATAATAGCATCGCAAAAAGAAACCAGCATTTGTGCCACCTGCACAGGATAAACTAATAACTTTCCAGGTATGCATTAGGATTGAATTAAATATATTTTTCAGATTACTTTTTTTTTTTTTTTAAATGTAGAGACTTCTCCAAAAAGGCTTCTCTTATCAAGACAAGCCTGTTTAGAACCTGACAACTCCCTGACACCACTTTCTGAGCTCTATGAAGAAAGGAAGATGACTATGCTATGTTGTCTGCTTGAAGCTGCATAATAATACAGTGGTAAAATCAGCTACCAGAAAGTTACAAGTTAGGAATGACTACCCTACAAAAGACAGAAACTGGCAACCAAATCTTGCTGAACCTATTCACTAATATACCAACTTAGAGATAAACATAAAAGCTATCAAGTGGCTCAGCTGTGCAAACACTTGAGGTTGTACAGCACAGAGAAGAACTATAGTCATGCACACTGCAGTTAGACTGCCTTACTTTTAAATCTGATATAGCAGTCGTTGCAGAAGAGTTTGTTGTTTCGGATCCTAACTTCAGCTCCAGAGCAGGATCCACCAAGGTCACATCCACAGGCAACACACTGTATCACAGATGAAAAATTAGTAACTGCTTTCAAAATACCAAGAAACAAAAAAGTTGTTCAAAAGCAGCTCGGATTAAGCTCAACAAGGCTTGAACCATAAACCCACAATCAACTAGAAGCAAATGCATAACAATTAGTAGATCAAAATGCAACCAACCCTGAGAAAGTATTTAAAGGCGACAACTGGACAATGAATAGCAGATACACCAACTAAGCAAACGTAAAGCAGACGGGTTTTAGAGATTAGTTCATTAAATCTAATTTGAACTTTGGTTTCTCTGAAAACTAAAACTGGCTTGGCACGAGAAGAATTTGTTCTCTAGATGGCAACACTAATTTTGGCACAGAACACCTGGGTGTGCTACTTGCAGATTACCATGAGGCACTACATGCTGCTTGGTGTCCTCAGTCCTTTGGCACTCAAAGCAGCAAATACCTGGGCACTCCCAATTTCCTGGGTTTGCATCATCGAAACAAATTCTGATATGGAGAGATGGGGCTGATTTAATTTTTCTTGCATAAACACATAAGGGGCTTGACTGCTTTCATGATAACACTAAACTATTTAGCTATGGTGGCTAAACATATATTTGCTGTGAATATGAACCACATCTGGAAGGAATGTAACCCAAAACATAACACTCCCCTGACTGAATTTACAAAGGACAGATAGTTTCCCAGCTTAACTGAGTAATGAATCTTTTGGATGGTAGTCTGTTCAACAGTTCATTAATCATCAGAAATTTGAAAAACAGAAACTTGTTTTTTTCTTATGTAGGTTTGGGCCTACAGGTGGACTCCCTCTCACAGGATACATATCTTGCAGAAAGGGAATGGAGACCAGTCCCCATGGATTAGTTCTGTTCAGGCAGGCAGGAACAGGAAGAGCTGTGAGTCAATCCCTTGCAATACCCCAGGTGATAAACCTGAGCTGGGTACAGAAGACAAATGCTCCGAACCAGGCACAGAAGTCTCTTTCTTGAAGTCATGGAAGATGTAGGGTCCAACAGCACTTCCAAATTAAAGTCCAATTCCTCATCTGGTTCAAGGGCAGGGGAACTAGGACAGTTTTGTCATCTTTTGCAGGCAGCCACTTATTCTTTCAGCTCTGTACATGCCGCAGGCTGAAGGGGAAGTCACGTAAGTATGTTTCAGTGCCAAGCACAACCTAATATATCTAGTTGCTGACCAGGGTTGAGTAGCACTAAACACAGCTTCCGGTTTGGTTCTTGCTTTCATCCTGCCAGGCTGAACTCTGCCAACATGCCTTTACCTATAAAACATCATGTGAACACTGTCTGCTGAGACCAGCTTAGAAAGGATGAGCCATCTTAAATGATTCAATTGTTAGAGGAGCTGCTTTTCTCTGGGAGAAGTGGTTGAGCAACTTTTGATATTTCGCTGCCTATTTGATGAACTTTGATCTCACAGTCAATGTGCTCATCTTACTTATCAAAGTCCTACTTGTTATCTCTGGCATTTAAGACACATTTCTCAATTTGAGTGCTAAATGCCTGCAGACAGGACTGCCTCATGGAAATATGCATGCATCACGCTGTCAAGAGTCGAAAGCAAAGCAGGTGATTAGTAAGACCCCTTGTGAGCATAACACTGAGTAGCCATGCGTGCTCCTGATTAGTTCCTGTTCCTTCACGGTGTGACTCCCAGCTCTCACCTTAAAGCAATGTAAATGATAACAAAGACCAAGAGACTCAATGATCATGGCTGCTCCTTTGCCCAGAACGTTATTACAGTATGAACAGATTTTCTTCCCACTGACTGACCTAAATATAGAATGAAAAACCTTAAAAAGAGCTTGAAAAGGTTTAAAAGACAAAGAAAAGTTATCAAATACTTTTTGAGATTAAAAATAAAAAACACATGGGTAAAAAGTGGACTATTGGACTGCTTGGGAAAATAAGCTGAAAATTAATATTATTTACAGTAGATCTGAAAGCTAGGGAAAGTTGAAGTGTTATAATTTAGATCAAATTTACATAGGAACAAATGAAGAAATTCTGTCACAGTCTCGGTAGATATTTCATTGCATAAAATACCATAAAAAAATAAAAAGTATACTCTTAAGTTTGGAGAGTAAGAACACAGCTTTTGTGCTCCTGCCTTCTTATTTGTGGCGAACTATCCAGAAAGCTAAGTTTTAGCAAGCACCCCTGCCAAGATCCACCATCTGCACCTTGTTAGATGAAAGAAGGCTAGTCCTGGATATAATATGTTAAGTCTTTGAACATAAGCCATACAGAGGTCAGGTTCCATAGATCTACCAAGACATTAGCAAATGAAAGTGAGGACAAGGTAAGAAAATATGGTTAAGAAAATAATTTTCTTACATTATATAGAACATAAAAGCTGAGCCTCAAAAAGAAAATAAAAACCAACAAAAAAACCCCAAACGATCAATTTATCACTAAGTGCTTGAGAGTGTAAAAGTTACTGAAGCAGTGTTCACTGTTGCTATATATAACACATGTGATTGTGTGAGGATGATTCTCTCTAGTCTTATCCCAAGGTATTTTTAAAATGTTTCAAGTACATAAAACAGCAGAGTTATCTAACCTACCACAAACAAATTCCTTTTTTTTTTTTCCCCAAAATATGTTGCAATTCTTGTTTTCTCCTCCTAGATTAAAACCAACATCCTACTCTGTAATTCTCCAGGGTCATGGGTTATAAGCATTCCTGAATGCTCCTCAAGATGATATTGACCACATACCAAGAAGGGGGGAGACGAGACAAAGATGAGGGTCATAAAGTGTGGGTTTCAGGAATCTTTTGTTAAAACAAACCAAGTAAAATAAATGCCAGAAATGCCATCTGGAATGGTCTTTTACTAATCATTTTGGTAACCAACACACAGCTCAGAGACTGCAGATTTATTACTGCAGTTCCTTTGTTTTTTTAACCGATGTCAAGCAGTGATGACAGACCCAGGGAATTTTCTGAGTGACTGGAGAAGGGAGGTAATGCCAGACCATATTTCCACTGTCCCCTCCAGCCAGAAAACTCCAGGCACTTGTCAATCAATGTTATGGATAAGAACACTGCTGTAGACCACCATGTCCACTCTTTAGTACTGCTCAGCACTGGAGCCTTCCTGGCTGAAGAGCACACTCACCTGTTGCGAGTCTGGGACCCTGGCTGGGAAGCAGAGAGAGGAGACTGAGCCCGAGGGGCTGTCTGGGACATGGATGGGGCTCTCACAGAGGTGGCCACGGGAGGTGCTTTGCTGGAGGAAGGAGTGCACATGTAGGCTCGGTTTGAAGTGGACACTGGGCGACTAAAATCTTGATTAGAAGATAGAGATGAAGAGGAGGCAGAGTGGTTCAGCCATGAGTGGTGCCTCCACGAGCTTGTTCTTGGAGAATCAAGATTGTCCAAAGACTCCCCTCTGTAACAGAAGTACATGCACCTCAAATGTAAATGGCAGTACAGCTGGAGCAAAAGAGCTATATTCTGATTCTTCAAAAGAGAAAAATCATTATGCTAGCATTCTTAGAATTTTCCAGAATGAATGTTCGTCTGATCACTCTGAGCAGTGTTCTTCACACACTGATTTAAAATGTGTAAGTAGCAAATTATCCTTTGTGTCCAGCCCTAGTTCTCATGGGAAAAAGGAGGTGAGGCAAAAGAGAGGTGGCACTTAACAACTACTTATTAAATGCAAAACACTGTTCACTGCAGCCTTATCAGGGTGAGCTGTATCAAAACCAACAGTACAGCAACAGACCTCAGATACCAGGTTTGTTTTTGTTTTCTCCAAGGGATACCAGATCAAAAATAACAATCCACCCAGACTGGATAGCATCACCTAGGTACAAGGTGTTGGCCCAATAGCGAAATGCTCTCCTGACTGATAACTCAGCTGTTTCCTAAGTGATAAATCCAAAATTCATGCACTAAATATAGCCCCAAAAAAATTCTGACGTATTTCTATGTTAAAAAAATATACTATACTCCTTAGGCATAATTATTCATTTCCACAATAAGTTGTCGTGCTGAAATTCTTAAGCCCATCTGTCAATGACAAGGCACACTACTGGTTTCCATTGCTGCTATACCAAACAAGAAACAAGAAGCTGAGTTATTTACAGGGCATATCCACATTCCTTACTTGCAAAAAAATACTTGATCCCAGCTTTAATATAGCTACTTTCTTCTACCTGTGCTGCTATGCAGTTTACCTTACAGCATTTCACAGTATCAAGTTGTTTCTGTGCTCTGTAATACAAGCTGAAGTTCAGAATAACCAAACAAAAATATGTGATGAGAAACTAAGTTAATTTTTAATGTGATTCCTACCTCCTCATGCTATTGCTGTACAGACTAATGGGCTCCTTATGTACACTGGAACTGCGTTGCCTTATCCAGCTGCTGTCCGTGTGCAGAGATGTTTTCTTTCTCATTTCCTGAAGGATTTGCTGTCTCTCCAACTCTGCTGCAGACAAGTTTTGCTCCTTCTGAGACTTCTTCTGTGACTCACCCATGTTCCAGGATCTGTCTGAATACCTGTTCTGGGTACCTGTATGAACAACATGTTTAAACTATAGCTAGACACTAAGGCACAAAAGTAGTTACCATGCTGTCAAGCACCCCAGCTAGAATGCCAAAACCTATAGTTCATCACTATATTCACAAGTTTCTGCAGTTCCATTTTATAGGCAGGTAACCTGTATTAAACTTGGCAATACATCATTATTATTATAATTTTTTTTAATTTGTATTTCCATTAATGTGGTCTTTTATGTAATCCTTAACTTACATACAAGTATGTTCCCTCACATTCTAAGCATATAAACATAGACATTTGCATGTGCATATATATATACACGAACATTTAAAAGGGCTTTTTTTTTTTTTTAATGCCATTATTTGGACTCTTCCTCCAATACACACTGAACCATGTAAAAAATATACAGTTGAATAGTGAGGTACCTTCCTTTCTTATAAGAGTTCATACTCTTTCTGGAGGCTGTTTACAAGCTTTCCTTACTTTAAGCTTTCCTTACTCAAGGCACTAAACAGATTGCTTTATCTTGCCTTATATGAATATATAGGTGAGAGGGAAGTCTTTCAGATAATTTCCCTATTATTTGGATGTTGTGTTAACTACTCAGTTGAAGTGAGATTTATGGCATAGATCGCTTTTAAAAATCTGGAAGGGGAAACAAATAAGCCATCTTTCTCCAACAGGTGTTGACATACCAAGAGGCAATAATTTTTTATTTCCTAGATCCACTAACTCTTCTTTACAGGAAGACTAATTAAGAAAATAACTCAGCAATAAGTCATTCAATTGAAAATTTAATTGCTTGAAATACTGCTCTGAATATAGATTTGCTCTTGGATTTATTGTTATATATTATCATTATAAAATATTGTCAGTGTTTACTTGCTCCTTAGTTTCAATGACCATACCTTAATGTATGTAAGTGACATCATAAATCTGCAAAAAATCCTCTAATACAACATTTACTTTTCTTTGATTACTTGTGATTACTTCTTTAAACCACGTTTTAGGCACAGGAATATCTTGCAGGCATTTCCTACTATAACACATTTATAAATCTGGTTGGTTTGTTTACTTTACCCACATTCCTCTAATATAACTGAAGTCATATAAATAAACTGGAATCCAAGACACAAGACACTGTGACAGTATTGAGAGCTGACCTTCAGGGTCGCCTATTCCTACACTAACAGAAATTAAGAAGACAAACAGTTGTGTTAAATACATTAGCATCTTGGTATGTGCAGATCTTTTTTGTTGACAGAGTCAACATATCAAAAGCACACACATCTTCAATGATATAACTACATGACTGGTTTAATCTCATATAAATATCAACCATTAAAATTTAGGCATCTAGAGCTCTTTGTAATCACTGTTACTATCTTCAACAGAGCAGTTAATATTTGTCTGAGGTTTGTATGTTGACTATATGAATTTCCTCTTGCTCTTGAAACTTCATTAAATTAGGGCATGGTAAAAATCTGGTTTACAACACAGCTATCAAAAAGTACTCTGACAACAATTTTTCTTAGGACAACTATGTGCAATATATCTGGGGGTTTTTTTCCTCCTACTTTTCTCCCCCACCCAAAAATTTTAAAATAATGGAAATTAAACAGCACTTACCATTTCTGATTGTGTTGAATTCATTCAGTTCTGAAGTTGACTTGGACTTATTCCTAAGAATACAGAAAACACTAATTTCTCTATCTTAACTAGGAGACCTCATCACAAAGATCTTATTGCTGCATATCATAGATCTACAGTCCCTATTTTTTCACTGTCTCTTCCACCAACTTATGCTGTACTTCAAACAAGGGACAAAAAAACCCCAAAAACACCAAGAGGATATTCAGGGGAAAAGCGATGTCATTATTGAGATATCAATAGGTAATCACCAATTCAAATTTTGTACTGAAAGCTCCCATTGCTTCAGGTATAAGGAACTGGTCATTGTGTTTCAACAAAAACATGTAAAAATCAAAGTCATTTCCCGCGGAAGCATTGTGAAGACTACAGTCAGACAAAGAAATAAGAACTTTCAAAGCAGATATATAAATGATTTGGCTTCATGAGAAACTTAAATCATAGCTTAGCACTGTTACTAGACTGTAAACAAAGCACCTCCCCAAACACTGCATACACAGTGTTCTTGGAAAACTTACTGTTCACTGATTATACCCAGCAGCATAATTTTCTAATGAGTTTTAGCCAAGAAATGTCATTCAACAGATGTTATATACAGGAAGACAAATGGCAAAAAGTTGGTTTTCTACTAGTATGAAGCAAGACCTTCAGCAACACCTCTGTGCTGTATTGCTTGTTTCGAGTAATACAGACAGTTTTTCAGTCTAAAACAACTCACAAAGGAACAAAAATCCTTTCCTAGGTTACAACTCACAGCTGCTACATTAATGCTACATTTACACATACAGCATTGGCTGCATAGCAGCATTTTGAGGGAGTCTGGTCCTTTATCTACAGATAAATGATGCATAACCTACCTCACATTTTTTGCTCCCTAAGTTCTCACTGTCTGTCCTATGGTGCAGACCTACTTTTATTCTCTGAGAAGATGCAACAACTTCACAGCTGTCTGTAGCAAACATGAGCTCTAAAAAGCAGGAAAGCCTTGCCCAGGATGACTTTAGCACCTGAGTGTCCTCACACATATGTCCAAGATGGCACCTTCTGAAGTTAGATTTAAATCTTCCATTAGTGATAGATCCACTAAGTTGTACTCTGCAAGTTTTTGGGTTCCTCTTTATACAAAAAAGGTAAGCTCACTCCAGCTAGAAAAACTGATTAAATACATAGAAGTCATCTTTCAGAACTATTGTTAGATGCAAATCTAAAATACTTTTGAAAAGCAAGAGAGTGTAACTCAAAAATAACATGCATAATTTAAAAAGGGACACATCTACTACCTCCCTGATAAATATGCTGCTGCTGCCTCTCACTTCCTTTCCTGTTTCTCTCAAGTTGCACAACCCTGACTGGGATGACTGCACCTTAGTTTGTATAGCACATTATATCACAAGCACAACAGTATCTGAAACTGTTTTCCAGTCAGGTAAGTCTAGTACCACCCACATATTTACTTCCTTACTGTTCAGTTTCTCCCAGTAAAATCCCACTAACTGCTGCTTACAACACAGTGTATCATTTGCCAGAAGTTTGCCTGCTTGTTTTTTCAATACGAAAACATACCATGAAAACTGCAAAACACAGCAGCAATCCAAAGCATACATTTAGCAAACAGTAATGTTACAGTGCACACTGAGATTCAGCATCATACATACCTGTCAGCAAATGACTGGCCAGGTTGCTCCTCAATGGTTTTAGAAACTTCATAATGCCCATAATGCCTATTGAAAAAAAAAAATATATATATACATTATGTTCAGAAAACTACACACATAGATATAGATAGTTACTACTGAAAATATTCAAAATAGGACCTCAAGGGGAAGAAAAATCTATAGAAAAAAACCCCAGCTGAAGTCCTAAGGAGGCTTAATTTTATTAGTCAGAAAAACAACTAAAAAAAGGCAGAAAAAGAAAGTTTATCAGAAAAACTGCCTGAAATTACATTTTTGTGAAGTGACAAAACTGGCTTATCACTGAAGAGGTTTCATCCTATGTATTGATTCAATTTCTTATTACCTGTCAATGAGAGGATGGCCAGCTCGATCCTCTATGGTTCTAGATACTTCATAGCGTTCATAATGTCTAGAAATAAAATAAAGATAAATGAAAATACGTATAAAACAAAAGAAAAAAAATGGAAATTGAGCAAGCAGTAAATATACAGAGAGAAACCCAAGAAACTCCGTATGTGTTAACTAGAAACATGAAAATCTATGGGAAAAAGAACCCTGAAGACTTTTAAGATACTGCAAAGATTACAAGTATCAGTATAAAACAGTGAGTATCTCATTCATTTCCAAGTCAGGAAGCAAGTTTTGATCAACCACAGTAGTTCTCTAAAAATTACATATATATATATATATAACATATACATTTTAGAAAGTTGTATAAGTACAGTTTGTAAACTCATAAAGTTCCACAGACAATGCTCTTCAGCTACCTGTCCCGAAGCTCAGTGCTCTTTGCAGCAAGTATCATGCCTTTGCAGATGTTTATATAACATTTCAGATTTCAAGTCCTATCTTTGGGTATCATTTTAAAGCAAATATTTAACACCAGATGTTTTAAAGTCCAGTTTCACTGAACTTGCTCCTTTACTACTAAGCAAAGCCACCCATGTTTAGCAAAACACATCCTTTGGCAGCAAGCTTAGAAGCAATGAAACCCCTGTGGACTAAAGCATGTATCAAGGATTTAGATATGCAGATATTACAGTAGATAAATAAGTTACTGCACAAAGTCCAATTATCTTGCAACTGGGATGAGCTAAAACTGAGGAGATAGCCTGGCTCAGCTGCCAAGAAGAACCTGTTCCAAAATTGTAGCAAATGTGCCTCTGCTTTGCTCAGTAGGCATATCAAACAGCAGTCATTTAAAACAAGTTAGAGTAACTCTGGGTCTTACAATCTCCTCTGCAAATACATGCAATTTTTTAATCATATTATCTTCTCCTAAGACTTAACTTGATACTATGCATTATCTTCAGTCATCTCCTACTACTTATATAAAAGCAGGAAAAAACCCTCAAGAGAAACCACAAAGCTAGTCATACACAAGGCAGGAAGATAAAAGCACATAAAATACGGAAAAGTTACTGGTTTAATCTGCTTCAGACAGATTGATCTCTTGTAATAGTAGTCTGAAAACTTCTGGGCAAGAACACAAACTTGCAAACTAACAGTTGAGGGGTTTTTTTGTTTGTTTGCTTGCTTGGGGTTTTTTAAACCAAGCTGCAAGAAGGTAGTGAGAGAATAAAGATAACCACAGTGGATATTTCTAACAGGCAAGCCAGTATCTGTTCACTCACGTACCAGGATATCCCTCATTGACAAATTAACCCAATAGTTAAATTGCAATTAAACTTCATTGTTATACTGTTGAATTAAAATTAGAGAGAAATATGGAAAATCAGTCATGTATTTGTTGGAAAAGCGCTAACTTGGTATTTCCACTGAAAGCCTTGAAATCACTGGCTCCCAATTTAGAGGCTTGTTCACAGTTCTTAGGAAATCTCCACACTAAGTGCTTCAAGTCATCTTTAATTTGGCTGTAATTACTGTACTTAGATTTCCCATTATAAAAAGAGAGCTGAAGTGGGTTAATATAGCATTTGATTTATGGGTAAAGACTGTATTATGCCTTCTTTCTTTATGAAGGAAGACTCTCCTATGGTATCTTGCACTGACTGATTACAGTACGAATCTTACAGGACCATCTTTTTATACATACATATACATATATATATATATATATATATACACTCCTGTTAGAAATACATTTGAATTTGCAGAAGGAAGAGGGAGTAAATCCTATCACAAGTGCCCACCTTTGGTACTGAGGCATTTCCATGGACACCTCCCTCTGCCTTTCAGTCTGCCGCCTCTGCTCCTCAGCATATTGCTGCTCTCTCTCTTTACGTTGTCTCTCAAGCTCCAACTCTTGGAGTTCCTTTTCTTGCTCAAAACGCAAGGTTGCTTCTTCCTGGATCCTTCGTTCCTCCTGAAGTTTCCTCCTTTCTTCTTCCTCACTGAGCAAGCTTGCTGCCAGCTCGCTTCCTCCATCTCCTTCTGGCTCCTCAGAAATATTTGCTTCAGAGCTTGCTTTCCAGTTGGACACAGAAGGAGCCCGAGAAGTGACAGATGTTGTATTCAAGGTTAGAACAGTCTGCTCCTATAATAAAGAAAAAAAATCATGTTTCTAGGGAAGGGAGCCATTTTTTAAATAGGTTGCTCACTCAGAAAAGTTCAGTTATTTTATAAAAGAAGACTGTGCAAAACGCATCCCCAACACTTTCAGTGCAAGACTCCAGGTGTACCTTGGTTTCATGTTTAGAGTGCCTGCTAACACATTCTCCTAACTCAAGAGCTTCATTCCACACAGCAGCCTTACCAAGAGCCACAGGCAGCACAGCCACAACTATGTGAAACATTCTGCTTTCTGAAGTATCACTTACATGTCAAGCCATCCCTTCCCCACTTAAACACCCATGGAAAACAAACCCTTTCGTGATACCCAGCATTTCTCCCTACTGTTTTGACTTAGAAACCTGAGACCTACTTAAGATTGTATACACAAAGATATACACTGCAAGGGTATATCAGACCAACGAATTTCACATGAATCTTCATGTGGAGGAACCTCCCGCTCTCCTCCATTCTCCTATCATTTCAAAGTCAAGCCTCAGACCTAGCACCCTGTGACTCTTCGCTCAAAGATGAAAAAAGGTCTTTTGGTGGTCAAAAGATGTTTTAGTTGCAGAGAACAAATAATGTTTATGGGTTCAGCAAAACCTCTAATGATAGAAAAAACATGAAATGGTTTACATTCTTGTACAACAAAGTCCTCTAGCAGTTCAAAAAGCTTTCTTATTGAAGTCCTAAGTCTTAAATTATGGTCTACTTATTCATGACTGGATAAACACAATTGATCTAGCTTGAGTGTCTGAAGTAGCACTTGCGTAGCAATAAAGAGATACCTCAGACAGTTCCCATACTCAGGAAAAAATTTGTTCATCTTCCCATAAAAAACAGTCACAAAATTCAGCATCTACAGAAACTACATTCATTCAATGTTTTAGAACACATGATAGGAAATCAGAAGTTGACTTGATATGTAAATTTATCATATAGGATGAACTGGCTGTCAGTAACAAGCCAGCACTTACGAACACATTTCATGATGAAGTATTGAAGCAGAATTCCAACAAGTAGCATCAGGAGGTAAATAAACAGAAAAGATGACCATTTCTGGCCACAATAATTAAAAGCTGCTGTAACTTTTTGTCAACATATTGCTGGTGTTATGTCACTCACAAGGAAAAGAGCCAAATTCAGCATATCTCAAAACATTCCAATTTCTCCTTCCACCCTATCTTTGCCACCTCTTTCTAGCAAGTCATAGATGACAGTTTATTTTCCAAAGAGAGGAGATAAATGACATAGAGAAATGAGTTATGCTTGCATGCATCTCATATAAGGGAAAAAAGCCCTCATGAAACTAGTCAATGAAGCCTTATTCACAACCTACCTCATCAAAATACTTGGAGCTCTCTTTTTCCGCTTCTTGCTTAGCTCGTAGCCATTCTTCCCTCAGTTTTTCTTGCTCCCGTTGATACTTCTCCTGTTAGGTTAGATTGAAGTTAAACATGCAAATAAGAAACAGGGTATTTTTTGCATTAAAATGTAGTACTGGTATTTAATGTGTTTTTTACCAGACCAGTGCGGCTCTCACATCCATGAGTTCCACTTGAACATTAGGTCTGCCACAATGAAATCCTGGCTCAAATACAATTCAAAGGTATATAATTCTATAATTGATTTTGGAGAATCAAGGCTTATTATGTGCTAAGTCTTCCAACAACTGACTTTGTATCTCTTATATTCCCTCTCCTCCAGTTGAGTTATTATTTGGGGTAAAAAAAAAAAAAATCTGCTATCTAAGGTACTTCTGGAAAGACGGAGTGATTTTATTTAACTTCAAATTGGGCACAATATGGTAAATATGAAGTAATTACTAAGTGAAATATGATGCAGTGATTTGGTTTGAGCAAATACTCTGAGTTTTTTGAAATGTTACCTAAATGAAAACCAATTTCTGGGCCTCCAATTTTGTCTTATGACTAGATTTGGTATGAAATCAATATACTGTCTTAAAGCATTACTCAAGGTACACAAAAAATGTTTTGGTGGTTTTGTCAGTCACCACTTATATCTTGGGGAAAGCAAAATATTTAATGATGTCCAAAGGATTCCTTCTAAGATGCTGGAAATAAACAGAGAAAGACTGCTTATTAGACTTCCTTTCTATGTATTTGAAAATTTGTTACTAGGATCATGGGGAAGACAAAGATTGTTATTATTCTGGCCAAATTTATTATTTAAGGACTAAAAAAGGAGAAGCAAAGTTATTTCAGACAGGTGAATTTGGTCTTAAGAAAGGGGAGCCAAGGTTTACATTCTTTAAAGCCATCTCTTCAGGGATCAAACAGAGCATCCAAACCATAACAGACCAGGGAGAAGTTTACGAAGGTGCAGCTTTTGCCTTGCAGAGTTTGTAAAGTAAAAGGAACAGCAAAAGCTCAAACATCCAAAAAGCAAGAGAGTTGCTATGCTGTACTTTGACATTACAGTTTTCTGCTGAATGAGCCAAACTTATTTAGAGAGTTTGTGAAAAGTAAATGTTCACTAATGTTTCTCTTAGCCACCAGACTTCAGATAACAAACTTTAACTTAATTTGCAGGCATATGTCTTGCTGGACATGATTGAACGTGCTTATGCTTCATGGAGATGAAGTCTTTGCAGAGACATACTTGGGGTTTTTTGTGCTATCCTGACAACAAACATTGCCCTTTCCCTCTGCAACACTCCCCTCCAGCTCTAGCAATTGGTTATCAAGGTGGTTTTGCATTAACAGTTCAGCTTTCTGACTTAGAGGTCCTGGGAACCAGATTGATTCCAAGTGATTAGTTGATTGCTACATGACAGGATTATAGCAGGCACTTAATCAAGGCGCTGGCTGCCTTCTCTTCGTATATGAATATCACTATCTGAAGGTAAAACTCAGGCAGCGACAATTCTCTTAAGGGGAAAAAAATAACACTCTTATTCAAAAGTGAATACTACTGTCCATTATGTCTTCACTTATCCTTTAAATTCTGTTGACAGTAAGAATATACCAGCCCTGCAAAGACTGAGAACTTCTGCCTTCAGTGAATACACATTCTGGGTTTGATTTTAAGAAGCTCACTAATGCACTGTCCTATTTTTTTCTGAATAACTGCTAGTGTGTGCAACACAAAAAGTGCATCTGAGAGTCTCCCCAGGCCATCAGTAAGAAGGATAATGGACGTCACAGGTTGCTTGTCTTTCCTAACAGTAGCTGTGCACAAGGGATTGACAGCCCATGATTATGAAGATTAATTATACCTGCAATAAACGATCCTGCTCTTTTTGCCATTTTTCCTGTCGTTTTCGCTCTTCTTCTTGATCCCAAACCCGACGACTAGGAGCACTAATAGACGGGACTGGGAGCTAATAGAGCACAAAAAATAAATAATATTATCCTCTTCCATGTAATCAACACTCTACATTTTAAAACATATTTTTGAAAGTGAGAAATAAAATCCATTATAAACACTAGCACTTTATAGTGCAAAGGACCTAAATTAGCCTTTTCTTTAAGGAGAGCAATGACTCCATTACAAATCAGAAAATCTTAGTCATCACTCTTAGATTTGGTCAAAATTTTAAAGACGTATAAAACACAATAGAAAGCAGTGGGCTTCTTGAAAAGACTCAGATTATACAACTAGTTAGCAGTTCATAAATAGTACTTACATCAGGCATCGCAGGCTCTGGGCCTCCTGTGACATTTGGAAGGCAAGAAAGATAAATCATTAGACCCAGACATACTAACTGCAAGACTCATGTAACCTTGGCAAGTCTGACTTTTAGACTAATTTTTGCTTTCTTAGTAAGACATGCTTGCATTTGCCCTACTGAACTTACTCGAGGGCAAAATATATTAGGTGCTTTCAACTAATGTGCACGATTGTTTAAAAGCTTTACATGCTCACAAGTGCCATCAGCAATTGCTTGAATTAGTGGTACATCCCCCACTGTGGCAATACAGATGCCCTTTACTATTCCTCTCCTATTATTATGGTGAAACCCAACTGTTTAGCATGACCAATGCCCATAACGTTGCACCAACATAGAGAAGCTATTCACCTACTGCCTTTGACACCAATTAAGACCAGCAGACATCCACTGGCAACTTTTCTACCACAAAACCATGTATTTCCTTTTCCAATTTTCCTCTTTTCTTATTCCCAAAAGCACACAAATTCCGTGAACTTGTCACCATTCAGCACAAACATTAAGCTATTTGAACTATCACACCGACTTAATTTTACCATCTTGCGCCAAGACAACGGTTAGAGAGAGACATGTATTATGCTAATCTATTAAAAGCCAAGAAAATGTGGAGAAGCACAAATTTAAGTACAATCTTTTCTCAAGCAACATCACTATTTTTGTTTGTTGACAGTGCCCTTGTTACCTAGCTCTCCAAATTTAAAATTTAAAAATTGTTGCACAAAAGCAACAAGTTGCAATTCTTTTCTGAAGTAGGACCACATGAAGTGCAAAGAAGGTCAAACTTAGGATACAAAAGACATTAAATGAGTCACAAGCTAGTATCCATTCTATATATGCACAATATTGTCTTTATTACTAGATCTCAACAGCCACAGTGGCAATAGGACAAACAGCTTAATCTATTGCAATTGCACCAGAAGATGCTAAAGGGAGGCATGGACAGCACCTAGCTTTGCTCCCCTCTTGTCTCACCCTTGTAAGCTCATGCTGAACTGCACAGCTTCACAAAGAAGACTCTTTCATGTAACTGTAAAGCTGAAGTATCAAAAGTTTAACATAACTGTACTGAACATACACTCTAGAAATACAGCCTTGTCCTTCCCCTCAAGCACAAGTGAAATACTTCAAATATTGCTATAAAATCAATTAAAAAAAAAAAAACAACAAGAAACAACAACAAATTGCTAGCCAGCCATAAAATAAACACCAAAGAAAGAAAAGCCCAACACCAACAAAACAACCAACAACAAAATACCACCATACTGCAGAATACCACACAGCAGAAGTATTTACAAGCAGAGACCACAAACTCAGATATATGCTGTGGCAGTTCACATATCACTTTTGGCAGAGTCATCACCAGTGAAGGTAAAATCCTGGCCCCACTCAAAACACTGGCAAAATTTAACTGAACTTCCAATGGGCCAGAATTTCCCTCTTTCAGGCTACAGCAAAACAGCAAGGCATACATAGCCCAAAGACAGTGTAAGACATACAACATAAGTGGAAATATGTGAGCTGTGACATGCAAAACACTGAAAAGCAACCTACAAAACCAAAATTTAGTGCCTTATTTTTTGCCTTTAAAAGTTAGCATATTAAATTAAAAATTTATCGCTGTCTTCTTGTGATCTCGTGACATCACCACATACTGGAAAGCCAGCAGAGGCCTTTTTCCACCAATTTACATGAAAGTACAGAGCTGCAACTCAAGACAAACTCAAATCCAGAGTTACGTATTTTCTGCACAGCTCTGAGATCTTTGTTAAACCTCTGCTGGAATATTCACCGCTATTCTTGTTTTGTAGGTAGTAGAAAACCTGAACAGAGAGTGCTATCCTGCTTGTGTCTACCCAGTGAATAAAAAAGCATGAAGGACATAGAAGAGATTGAAATAGCTATAGATGTAAAAGAACACACAAAGACCCATTACCACAAAGGTAGACCCATGAATTGTAAGAATAACCTGATGACCCTGGGAAAAGAAGGGAAATTAATTATGTTGCTTCATTATAACTGCAACAAGCAATGCTGAAGAGGTAGAGCACCCAGCACCAGACTTGTTAGGGAGAGTGTGCAGCAGGAACAATTTCATGGAAGTACATGAAATGTTAGCTCTTTGATTTACCTTGTTCAAAAAATTGTGACCGTCTTTTTAAGTTTTTCAAAGAAATAGGTTCAGATGCTATTTGAAAAATACAAAGAATGCAAAAAAATCAATGAGGTGCATTTTTTTTTTTTTATGGATTATAACCACTGGATAAGAAACTTTCTAGTCCTCCAATCTACAACATCACCACTTCGGAAAAATAAGCCTCTGAAACACAAAGTAAATCCTTAGTAGGTTACATCATATTAGTATTTCATTGTATCACTAGCAATGCCCAACTGTAAAAACAGTACAAGTGTCAAACCTGGACTCAGATTCTCCCTGTCTAATTTAAGCTTCTTTGACTGGGATGCCACATCAGAATGAGGAGCCTAATCACCATTTCAGGGTATGAGAAAGGCATCTCCAGAGGGCAAATGGTATCCTGGTGGAATCATTTTCTAAACTGCCATGCGTATTCAAGTTAAAATGAAATACAAGGTTCCTGTTTCAAGATTATTGTTTCATTAGGAAGTATATGTACCCGGTTTCTCTCACTATTGTCAAGCAAAGCTATGTAACTGCTCATAGCATTGTAAACAATTGTTATTCATACAGGAATCATCAATATCATTCTCCAGGAATAAAAGTAAAATAATAATAATAGTGAAACAACTGTTAAATCCAAAACCTCACAGCTGAAATAGGGGGGGAAATTACCGAAAGTTGAATACTCTCTACTCTTCCTAGGCACTGAAATAAATCAATACTAATACTGACTCAGTCTCTACACAATGCAGTAGAAATTATAATAAATTTTGTGCCTTCTTCTCTTTCACCCCTATCACACAGTAAACTTAGGGCCACTAATGAAGAGGCAGGGGGGTTTGTCACAGCTTTGTTGTCCATTCTCAAACTGCCTAGCACATTGTGGAAGCAAACTACACCCAGTTTAGATGCAACAAGATCTCTGAGGTATCTGTCCAGCTTTCAGTTCATTAAGGTCTCACTTCACCCACTGTATAAACCTTGCAATTATTACAGGTTTAGTGTCTGTGCTTGTTGCAAACCACACAATTAGCAGATGAATAGCAACAGTGGTTTACCTCTTTGTTCATTAGAGCGAAGATCTCCTTGCATTCCATTTATCAATTTTGTTTCTGTATCCTGAAAAATCAAAAAACCAGAAAAAACCAAAGGTCTTAGGCTCATTAGATTTGCGGAAGTTTTTCCAGTTACACATCTTCCCTGAAAAGAACTATATATGATGAAACACTTCATAACATTTTCCACAGAAAGATACAAAATAATCTAAAACTTCTTGAGTGTATTTTATAATAAAGCAACTGCAGAGCTTTGAGGGAATCAATAATCAGCTGTTAATTGCTGCTGAAATAAAAAAAAAACATTAGTTTGCAAGAAAATGCCAGAAGCCAAGATCTCCCTATTTCAGCTCCTTGGCAACCAGGTTGTTATTTACTAGTAATTTGAAAACACACATATGCTTGTTCTTTGGGCTGCAACTTCCATTTATGCTAATAATGCAGGTCAAAGTCTTCGCTAAAGAAAAAAGTCTATGTTTGAGCTAAAACATAGTCTGCACATGTTTTAATATTTATCATCTACCTGTATCGATCTGTGAGTAGACACTAGCAAGCCTTGAAAACATCTTATTTACTTTAATACATACTTAGCTACATCACTATATTTGTGGTGTCCTGTATTTGTACTTCTATTGCTTAAGGAACATAAGATATACAAGGTTTTTTCCTCCATCCTCCCACTACCAAGAAATTACATTTTTTTCCTCCCTCCCCCAAAATCCCATAACCCTTCAAAAATATACTCACAGAACTTTGAAGGCTGCTGGAGAAATCTCTTTTTGTTGATGTGCTGGAAACATTTGAAACGTGTTCTCCAGAAGTTGCATCAATCCATTTATTTTCAGATGTACCTATAATGTTGGTAGCCATACTGGTGAGATTGAGGATTTTATGCCTTACATGTGGCAGGGAAGGCTGGTCTTTGCCCCAATCTTTTTGGTTTGTGGAGGATCAAGAAATTAATACAGACAGTAACGTCAAAGAACAGAACAAAAGCTAGTGAAAACACATTAAAATAACACAAACATACACATAACAGAAGAGGGAGACACACAAATCAGGTGGAATTTGTGAAGACAGGAAAAAGGGCATTTCTGAGCTGACCGCCTTCCCCAAAAATGCAAGTGTTAGTCATAAGCCAGGTAGAAGTTTGCCAGATGTTTTGCTAATATGCACTGCAGCAGCTCAAAGTTAAAGAGCAGTTAGTATTCATTGGAAACTATTTCATTACCATTAGTAAGGAATGAGAAAATTCTTCCAACTTTACTCACGCAAGGTACAATGAAACTCATACACTACCCAGGGAAGGGTCATTTTCATGTCCATGCTCATCAGGAAGCACAGAAGTGGGAAGAAAAGGCAGTCTAACCTAACCAGCAAAACTGATGAGGCAAAGATAAAAGATACTCCTCTCTCAGACACCATCATTTCTTCCCTCCCACTACTGAAAATGTTATTCAACAAGTTCTTTGCCACTAAACTTACTCTACAGTTGTAGTATGCTGTAAAGCGATTTGTTCCTTGTCTTCTTATCACCCCACCTTTTTTTCCCCACTTGCTGGTAACTTACTCTACTTAGCTTCTCACTAAAAGAATGTTTTGTATTTGCACTGTGAAAGAAGTCCGTGGTCACACTTCCAACACTGCAAAAATTCTTCTGAAACTTTGAAAGGGTATCTGGATTAAAAACATGGCAAGTCTAGAAATGCAACACGGCTATTAGCCAGGATGGAAATGCTAGTCTGAAGAGGCAGCACCATTCTGGACAGAAGAGATTACACCATCACAGTATTTGGCTCAATGGCCAAAATCATAGCACAGAGGAGCCACCAACAAGCTCAATTGAAATGCCCCTTGAATAAAGGAACACATGATACTCCTATCCTGATGAAAGGGAGCTGGTGACTGTGAGAGAGAGGCTTCAAAAATTACTATGGTCAAGAGACCAGGCCCCCTTTATTCTTGTGTTATGGTAGGAAATGAAATGTTATATTCCCTTTCATGGTAGTGGCACACTTTTTATTTTACCTGTGCATCCTCGCAGAAACAGGTCAGAGCACAAGAGATGTCAGTAGTTCAATGCTTTGCAGATTTGCTTGCCAAGACATTTGTAATGCACAAGTAGTTAAAAAAGCCAAGTTGTGTTAAAATGCAACAGACACACTGGCAAACTACTTAGCTTAGATACGTATTACTACTGTAAGGGTAATAAGGACTCTCAGCTGTCAGGTACAGCAGAGACAAAGCTTATTTGCCTTACAGAGCGTACTGTATCTGCCCGATGAAACAACTCACCATTCTTTCCATATCGTCTGACATCCATGACCAGGTTTCCAGTTTCTAGTGCTCTGCTGATGGCTTCTTCCCACTGACTGTAGTCCATATGTGAAACCTTTGTGCCATTGACAGCAATGATCTCATCATCCACATGCAGATGACAAAGTGCTGCAGGGCTACCTGCAGGAAACAGAATAAAAAGGAAATTATGTCTCCCTTCATAATTATGTTTTTATCACAGTTGTGACTGGAGGGGGGTGAGATGGGGAATCATTCAAGCAAATGCTTAACGATGGATATTCACAAAGTCTTAGAAAAATATGCATTATAATATAAAATCAGCAAACTCAGAATCAAAGTAACTTTTCAATTTAGAACTTATGAAAATCAATCTTTTGAGAGCTTATGTGCATCGATCTTTCAGACTTGTATCTCTTCACATTCTGACTAGCCCTTTTAATAAGCAAACTCTGGGCTCAGTCCTGCCTTCACTACTCACCATTATAACCTGGGATAGTGAAAGAGGCAGCACCCCAGTGTCTGTATCCAGTGATTAGCTGAAATACAGCCAATGTTTGGGTGATCCTCTTATTTACCAATAAAACAGGCAGCACTTTGTTAATGCTGGTAGAAACTGGCTTTCTCATACGCTTATTTGCATATTCTGGGCTCTACTGACAAGAGCATTCTGCTTTAATGCTGTGCTAAAATAGTTTGTTATCTCTGAATTGACTAGTAATTGGACTCAAGGTATTGCTGGGTGCTGTCCCACTAGACTTCTCTGGATTCTACTTATTTTGTCTATTGAGAGCAAACATTATGGCAACTTGGACTTTGAATGCACTGGTATTTTGCAAGACAGGCTGCACTTTACACTTTTTTTTTTTCATCTACTATAAATTGGCAGGAAATATTACTATACTGGAGACAGAGAACATAGAGCATCCATTAATAAACTTTTTCTCTATTTAATTCAGAAAATAGATGAGCTGAGAAACTCACTCTCTCCAACTATGACTTTATGAATTACATATGGTTTTTCCATAAAAAATTATTCCCTTAGCATAGTAGAAAATTGAAAAGCCGAGTTAAAATGTAGTTAAGCACTGCACAATAAACCCTCATGTTAATAAAATAAATTTGAATTACACAATGGAAGTGTTTTCCAAAGTAAGTAGTGAAATCCACATATCTTATTTAAAATATACCAAGAACAATGCTCTATTATGTTATTAGAAACAAATGTGGACAAACACAACAGAAGAATTTAGACACTAATTGTTTCATCCTGTCTTCTGCCACACTGGTAAAATACTTCTGTAAGTCTGGATCACCCACTAAGGATTCAGAGAGCTTTAATATTCCTGGCACATGAGAAAGTTGAAGAAAGGCTGTGCTTCCTAATACAGCATCAAACAGGGACTCATCATAGTTCACAAAAAAGCAACACTTGCTACTATACTAGAAGAGCATAGCTCCATTATTTTATTTTTCTGCATTCTTCTTAAAATTTGGACTAAAAAGGTTTTTTTAAGTTAGCAGGAAAATTTTCAAAACGCAGTATATGTTTTTAAGCAATAATGTAGAAGTAAAGGTAGGGTTTTCATTCAGGGACAAAAAAACATGGGCAATAGTCAAACTGGAAAAAACATGCATCTCCTTAAGAGCCAGGAAGATGTTAATCTATTAATAGAAGGTACTATCAAAGACACTAACACTGAAGCTATTGTTTTCAACAACATCATATAACATTTGGAATTGTGTTTGATATTTAGTACCATATAATTTGACCACATCTAGACTAAGCCTTAGGCTCATGGTACAGGAAATGCTTCGGGCTAAGGAGAGTCATGAAAACCAGTAATTTTTCTGTTTTGTGTTGTGACAGAACAAACCCTAGGAATGAAAACAGGTAATGTTCATTTTACTCAAATAATTTGACAGGGATAAGACTCAGCTCAGAGGTGAAAATGGTATGCCTCAGCTCAGTTTTACAAAAGGAAGGGAATTTAAGACTGCTTGGTTCTTCCTATACTGTTACTACAAAGACATATCCAGACCATACTCCAACCACACAGATTTGAATGTAAGTTTGCCAGCTGCTCTTCCTCCATAGTTTGTGAATGAAAGGACAAACCACGGCACCTATACTGGGTGTCTGCTCTGATTCACCTCTAGAGAAGCCTACAGAGACCAGCTAGAAATTCAGGTGCCAAAATTCCTATGTTTTTTTACCTCTGTCCAGTTCCTCCAAAACTATAGGAATTAACAATAATGTCTTTATATTGCTATAAAGGACTTAGTTCTACGATATAAAACATGTACTGCTGTTTTTCATAAGTTTCCCCAAAGATAAAACTTTCATTTCTTACTAATCCCAAGTAAAATCAAAAGCAATCAAATGCTCCTTTTCTATATGTACTTAGTGTCCTCTATCCCCATCTGTTTTTATGACAATAGATAAATATAATCTCAATCATACAAAGAAAATAAAACTTGAAGGAAATGGGTCAAGTTTACTTTGTCCTACATGACTGCAAGTGTTAGATCACAGACGTGCACTCCTGCATCAAGACAATCTCAAGTAATTATTGCAAAGGAAAACTGAAAGGGGAAAGGACTGAAACAATAAAGATTATATGGCACTGTGGAAGTTGGCAGAACAATGTCTAGAATACTGACTTTAAGGCCATTTACCTAATTTTTAGTGTAAAGATTGAAAACTGTACAAATGAGCAATATCTTCTTTTATATGTTGTAAATGTGTCTCACTGAAATATGTGCTATAAGCTTAACTCTTACTCAGGTTTTTGAGAAGACATATAAGAAGTTAATCTTGCCTAGTTTTCTTAACTGTGTTTTTTTGGGGAGTTTTTTTGTTTGTTTGGGTTTGGGGGGTGTTTTGGTTTTGTTTGTGGGTTTTTTGTTTTTGTTTGGTTGTTTTCTTGAGGTTTTTGTTTTTTTGTTTTCTTTTTAGGAAATAGCATATACAGAACACAGAGTCATTTATAATTCCTAAAAAGATAAATGCAGGCTATCATCTCAAGATAATCATAAGGCTAGTTAGGATTACAAACAATCAGAGGAAGTATTCCTGAGGCTCTTTCAGGGATCATGGAAGAGAAAAAGAGAACTTGGAACATTTGCTCTGGATCTGCCAAGCCTAAATCACACCTGACCAACATGGTTATTTTTAATGATGAATTGACTAGATCTGTGGATGAGGGGAGAGTGGTGGATACCTTCCACCTTGCCTTTAATAAGGCTATTGACATAATCTTCCACAATGTCCTGGTACCAAAATTGGGATGGTATTGTCTACAGTGTAGAATGACCAGATGGGTGAAAAACTGGCTGGGCTGCCAGGCTCTGTGGGTAGTGATTAATGGCTCATACTCAGCCTGGAGGCTGGTTGCAAGTAGAGCTCACCGGTGATGTATCCTGGGTCCTACCCTCTCCGACATGTTCACCAATAAATCAGGAAAAGGAGGTGAAACACACCCTCAACAAGTTTGCAAACCTTGCCAAAAGGGAGAGGGTGGTTGATACACTGGAGGGCAGGGCTGCCTTTCAGACCAGGAACCTGACATTCAACAAGGCCAAATGCAGAGTCCTGCTCCTGAGATGGACTAAGCACAGTGATGGTACAGGTTGGGTGCTGATGGGCTGGAATGCAAGGCCAGGGGATCCTAGCAGTGATGGGGCTCTGTGAATACTAGCATGACCAACAGAGCAAGGCAAGTGACTATTCCATTCACTCTGCACTTGTTATGCTGTACTGACAATACCGTGTCCAGTTTTGGTGTTCCACTGTAAGAGAGACATCAATAAAGTAGGGCTAGTTAAATGGTAGGACAATGGGATGGGCAAAGCTAAAGTGCTTGACCTGTGAGGAAAGGCTGAGGAACATGGGCTTGAGCAGTCTGGAAAAGAGAGGCTGCAGGGGGACCTAAAAGAAACTCCCCTCCCATTACCTACCAAGAGAAGTCACTGAGTCACTCAGAAGGGAAAACCTCCTCTTTATTGAAATTTATGGCAGGGGAACACAGCACAGTGGTTATAAATTGGGACAAATATTGGTCTTACTGGATATGTGGGGAAAATTTTCTCTCAGAGGATAATTATGCAATGCCCAAGGAGTCTCCAACCTTGGAGGGTCTCAAACCTACACAGGAAAAAGCCTGAGGCAATCTGGTCTGAGTTCAACCTTGACATGTTTTGAGCAGTTTTTGAGCAGTGTTTTGCTCTAGGTGATCTTCCAAGGTTCCTTCCAACCTGAATTATCCTATGACTTACCCTTAAAAATATGAAATGTAACACTCCTAAGTGCCTAGCTGAAAGCACATCTTAGTCTTTCAATAGGCCATCCACCTCATTTCATCCTTCATTCCTTTAAAGGGAGCTACAGGAACTGAGTTAGGATACAACCTGAGACAGTTTTTTGAAAAAAAATTACGTTGAACACAGGCTCTAAACCAGAACACTGAGACACAGCCCATTCTCCATTCGATCTATACTTTGTGCCCTTCCTTACTAGAATGATAACAGAGCATAACCAAGACACAGCCACAAGGCCTTCACCTTCTCCTTGGGGACAAAGTCTGTGGAGATCTTTGTGAATGAGCAGCAGGAATATTGACTACCCTCAGATTTCTCCTTTACAGCTAGTAGAGCATATGGACAGACTTCTGCCTCCAAGGAAGAGAATTAAACCAGAAGCCTAGCAGCAAGGAAAGCAAATGGGAAGTTATACTTCATGGAAAGCAAACATTAACAATTACAGAATCACAGAATGGATCAGGTTGAAAGGAACCACAGTGGATCATCTGGTCCATTCTTCTTGCTCATGCAGAGCTATGCTAGAGCATAAAACTAATTCTAAAAAGTACACAGATGTAGTTAAGAAAGGTCTCTTTACTTCTTCAACTTGAAATGAAAAGAAAAAAAATTAAGACTGCTTACTAAGTGTTGTTAAATGACATTTTTTTAGTCTCTGGAAAGCATAATAAAGGACTAAATTAAACGTTTCCAGTTATTTCTCCTTTCTCAAGATGATCTTGTGTTAAGTGGAAGAAACAGCAGAATTCAATATTCAAGTATTACTGGCAACGGGAAAGACCACTGTTCAGAAAACCAGCATTATGTTTGCTTGGGTTTTTGTTGTGCTTTGTTGCCTTTTTTTTAATTATGAAAATTGAGTTTGTTCTCTACAGAAGACTATTAAAGCTTAGAAATAAACTTTATGTATATTTCGTCCCAAGAAAAAAATGTTTGATTTTCTTCCGTACTAAAACAATTGAAAAAAAAGCTGCACTGGAAATCAATTTAGAAGTTGCAACTGCTTAAAAATATTAATTGTCTCCAAAATTCAACATGACTAAGAAAGGAAAACTTGAAAAAAGAATGGTAACTCCTAACTAATCCTCCTCTGCATGTGTTTACAAGTCATATGAAGTGAAATCTTTTAAATTTAGCTGAAAGGAACAATCTGGATATTAGAAGTCTGTGTGTGCCCCCTACTACTGTTCAGTAAGGGGCTTGGGGAACGAGTAATCATGCTTATGCCTTTTCAGTGGTTATAGAAATGTCCTTGATTAGGAAAGTGCATTTTTGATATTTCTGAATTCAACCTGTTTCAGGAGGTGAGGATTCACAGAAATATGTTAGCAAACTAAATAGTAATTTTTCAGTTCTACACCTTATTTTTTAAAATGTTTGCATCATTCCTAGCAGCAAATGCCTTAATTTGGAAGCCTCTGCAAACTGAGTATAAGAGCAAAAATTGATGTAGTTAATACACATTTACCTTCTTCAACTGTCTGTACAACAGCTCCTGAAGAACTCCAATTTGTTGTAAACCCAAAGCCGCGACTGTGGCCAGGTCTCTGGTTTATGCTGATTCTCATTTCGCTGTACTGTTCCTGAAAAATAAAACATGACACTACAGTATCTGGTATCACAGGAATCTAAATGAGGGAAAGGTTATCCTCTAAATAAGTGAGGCTGCTCACAATGTGCACTTTACTCATCTATTATTAGCATCACAGACAAAAGAAACAGTATTGAAGTCAGTTAACTAACTCATTTAGCTTTTATGCAAACAGGTGCGTTTTCAGTTTACATTTATATTTTCTCTACACGTAGATTCTGTGATGCATTTCTATTATTTTAAATGTTTTGTAACACAATGCTAAAAAATTTAAGAACTTGGAGAAAATTAAACTCTTAAATGAGTCTTCATGGATAGTCTTGCAAATCTGTTGAATGTACTACTATCTTCTGAGAGAGCACCAGCAATGTGAAAAAAATAGATAGCAGTAATCAATTACATTTTTTTCTCTTGCACATCCTACAATAAACATCATCAGTTTCCCTTAGGCTCAATACTGCAACTAGGTTTACTTAAGTGAAAAATCACTCTTTTATTCTGTGTGAAATACTATCAGCTTGCTATGGATTTTGTAATGGAGACTTTAGATAATAAAACTAATACCAAAATTAGCTAAATTCACTTCTTCCATTATAGCAGACTTTCAAGATGCTTTTGAAATCTGAATCAAAGCCTAACATTACCACTTTAAACCACAAAATATTTCAATGGAAAAACATTTTGGAACACTTGCTTTGAATCCCACACTATATAATGAGAATGTGTTGTATACATCAACATTTTAATGTGAACTCGTTAAAAACAATTAAAATACCCAAATGCATGCTATGCACTTCATTACCATGGAAACAACACTGTAATAAAAGGGAAAAAATACACTTTTTCTATCAAACAATGTTAAAATAGATATATTCCAGAAAAGTGTGCATGGAAGAGACCCTGCATGCTTTCATACATGTATTAAATGTACATTTATGTTTTAGTTGCCTAGTGAACCAGCCTTCCTGAAGGGTGAGATTCATTTTCTCTAACTTAAAATACTTAAAAGTCTAGAAATCTATGCCAATTACCCGAAGCTCCTAAATTGGTAGGATGTAACAGGCAGCTACAGGAAGCACTGCATAAGCAGATGCAGCCAGCCAGAGTCTCTGAGAGGTGCAGCCAGAGGAGGCTTCAGCACTACCTGAGCACTGGCTACTGAAGAAAACAACACTGCAAGGCAACATCCTGAGGTCCAATGTTACAGGAATGTTTCTGCCCTCCTTACAGCCCAGGGCAGAAATTAAGTCTTTTCTTCACAACACAGCTACTAGCTTGCAAATGCTCCCATATACCTCAAGTCTTAGCACACTGGGCTAGAAGACATACAAACCTTTGGAATCTGAGTGTGTTCCTGGAAATTACTACTGTTATTTTTTTTTCCATCATCCCAACATGACTCTTCAAACCTATCTCTTGTCAGAGGAGGAATGTGACTTTGTACACTGAACTTCATCATTTGTATAAGTCCTCTCTAAAACTGTACTCTGTGGACCTGGTGTTATTGCCCCGATGACTAGTGAACTATATCAATCTCTCATCTCCAGCAATGATTTACAAACACGTCAAATGGAACTTGCATTCCTTAAGTTTTAGCTTAAGTCATAAAGGAACACAAGCTTTCTTTTTCTTTTTTTTTTTTTTTTTAAATTTATTTTTAATTTTTTTAATTAAGCCCCCGTTTTACTCATAGGTAGGAAGGACAATTTAATAATCTCATGACTAGTGACAGGAAAAAATGTACGGACCTAGTACAAGCTATTCTCATTTGCCATGCTTAAAGAGATTCCAAGAACCCATATCTAATCTATGTTTTCACTGATTAGAACAGAAATTCCTCTGCCTGTTTTTGCTACATCACAGAAAAAAAAAAAAAAAAAAAGAAGGAAAAAAAGACAACCTCCCCTCAAACAAAATGAAACGAAAAACAAAGAAAAAAAGATGATGATGATCTCTTTCCTTATATAGCAATCACAGTTTCAAAAATTTAAGATAAATTCATTTCAATGACCAAGGTGTATCAGGAATATTAAATTGTAATGTGTTCCTTTTCCACAAGTGATTAGGCAGAAGAATGAAGAATGGTTCAAAGTGACTGAATATCTAAAAATATATGGGAAGTGATTTCATAAATCATAGGATCAAAGGTCTTATGACCCTCAATCAAGCAACTGCTGCAATTAACTTTTACAGCAGCATCAGGAATGCAAAGAACTAATCACTAATCTGTGAGGGGATATAAACCACATAATCAGGTATTCCAGAAAGGTATAAAAAATTAAAGCTATTGGTGGTCATTTTTGACATGTGAAACATGGAATCAGTTGGAGGAACAGCATTTGAAGGCACATATTTCAAACAGAATATGAAGACTCAGCCCCTGAATAAGCATATACACAAAAAAACGGTGATTTACTTTAAAATCAATGTGAGCATTTATTAGATTCAACTAAATATCTAAAAAATAAGGAGAGGCTCAAGCCACAACATAATGAGAAAAAAAGTATGATAATGATGTTTATGGTTAGCCTTGGAAAAGCTGATCTTTGTGTCTTCCATCAGTTTAATAGTGCAAATGAATTCTAGAGTAACTCAGGTAATTCATATAACTGACATACTTGATTCTGTGTACAATGTGCTAATATTAAGAATGACAAAAACTTTGCAAGCATCAAACAATATTTAGAATTAGAATGATAAATAAAATTAAGTACATGACATATGAAGGGAAGGGGAAACTGCAGGAAAAAAAAAAATCCCATTTTTTTCCCAAATATTCTCTTTCCCCTGAATTATATTAAAAGAAGAAGCATCTCCCTGAATTGTCTTCTTACAACCAGAAAAACAGTAGCATGAGATGAAATTTTGTTTTCTCTTTTCCTCTGCTGTAGCATTCAGTTACACCAAGTAATCACATTATTTATACACTTACCATGGATTTTGATTCCTCAGGCTCTGTCGGATTCACAATTTCTGCAGAAGATGCAAGTGAAAGAGAATCAGGAGGAGTGCTATATGTGGGTTTAACAATACTGCTTCCAGCATCTTGGTCTTGGGATTTTACAGGTAATGCCAAAGCAGGAGGAGGTGTTGGCTGAACACCTTCTTTTTCCTCCTCACCTCTGCTTCTGAATGCACTTGAGGAGAGAGGGTGTGCAGAGTCTGGTTGTGAAAAGGAGACGCTGGTGAACAAAGTTTGAGTTCTTTTGGCTTTTTCTACTTCTCCATTGTATTTCTGAGTATCGTCCATCTAGGAAAAAAAACAACAGTTTGGTAAATATGTGCTTAAAAAAAAAAAAGAAAAAAAAAAGAAAAGAAAAAGGAAAAGAAAAAAGAAAAAAGGAACTTTAAATCTTTCAGCGATCTTAATATTTAAGAAAAACACTCCTCCCTTTCAAGCAAATTCTCGTTATGGTACCCATCACTAAAGAAGAGAAACATATCTTTTTCTTTTGAAATCCTTTCATAATAAACAGGTTAGACTTTCTAAGAGAGTGTTAAAAGTCATCTGCTTAGAATTATTTGCATTTTTACTCTTTTTTAAAATGACACATAAGGATTTAGGAGAAAGCTATGAAAATAAACATAGTAACATGACAGGGAGAATCAATTTCATTTTTTCAGTGCTTTACTTAGCAGACAAATTTTAGGCTATCATAAAATTTCAATTTCAACAAAGTCCACAGAACAGAGGAAACTTATACAATCCAAAAAATTTGTCCTTTACACTTCACTTAGCTCCAGATAATTATCTCCAACAATGGCAGGACTTTTTAACGCACACTGAGGAGACTTACACGTAATGAAAATAATATTCTACCAATTATAATTACTAGCTTTAATTCCAGGAGTGTTTTTAAGCACAGAAACATGAGTAAACTCCAAAGCCATGACAGAACTGCCTGCTCTATTAACACAGCTTTCATCACACAGTAGACAATTCTTTAAAAAGCAGCAAAACATTAAAACTCTACTGTTCCCCCAACTACTCAAGACTGCACATTTACAAACTTCAGGAATGAAGCAGAATTTTACCGTGAACGACCGTGGAAGTGACGAGATTCCTCTTGAGTGGACACCAAAGGGTCTTGGTGTAACCACAGATGTTAACCTGGAGGTATCGGTTTTCAGGTAAGCTCTCGGGAGAGAAGCTGAAACCTGAGCTGACCCAGTTTGAGCATTCACCAAGTGGCGAGTAGACAAAAGAGCCGAGCTCTGCTCCTCTGCCAGGCTCTTTGGCACAGCAGGAGCTTCTCGAGCAGTCGAGCTCTCGGGCAGGTCCTCCTTTGGCAGTTGCGAGGCATATTCACTTTTGCTGTCCTTAGTGCTGTAGGAAGTATCTTCCTTCAAAAGGTAATCTTTTGATGCTGACCATGTGGAAGGTGCTTTTTCTTCACTGAACACGTCATCATTCAGTGAATATACCCAGCTGTGTTCCTGTTTTTGCTGCTCATAGGAGTCTTCATCTCTCCCCTCCCTATGGGGACAGAACCTGTTACAATACCAAAGTGACCTGGCAAACAGGCAGGCACTAAGTCTTTCAACTACTGAATGTTCAAGGCAGAGCATAAACTCAAAAATACATCTCCAGTAATTAAAATGAGTGGCATTATTTTAAAACATTCATATTTTCTTATATTTTTATATCTACCTTAGTCCCCTTCCTCCCCGTTTCCACACTCTCATAACGCTCAGACATAGTACTGCCACATTTTCAGGCTGCCACCATGAGAGCAATACCTTTGCCAAGAAAGTTATATAGTCATTTGAGTTACATATCCTCAGAAATTCAGATTTAGTTTAGGAAAGAACAGAAAAGGTAGTTCCATGACACTGCTGAAACTGTATAACTCTGCTCGACATTTCTGCTTTATAAAAATGCTATGCTGAATTTTCAAAACTAAGTAAGATGGTGTCCTGAAGTTCAGATTTTATTTTTTTATTTTTTAATGCTATTAAATCCTGTGTCATACAAGAACAACCACCACCTGGATA
This sequence comes from Formicarius rufipectus, assembly GCA_013399695.1. Classification (NCBI taxonomy): domain Eukaryota; kingdom Metazoa; phylum Chordata; class Aves; order Passeriformes; family Formicariidae; genus Formicarius; species Formicarius rufipectus. The sequence goes on along the minus strand of VXAU01001100.1, from coordinate 1,396,893 downwards.
ATCTTTACCATTTTTAAGATTCTGATTGTACTGGATATTCAATACAATTAGTACCCATATTTTCACTCAAGCAAGTAATTTTTGTCCTTACAAATAAATAAATACACTTTTAGACCTATTAAAATTTCTTTCAAGAATACATGCCATGTACATATTGCCTTCAACTCATTCATACATGCATTTTAAATAACTAATTAAATAAATAAGACTGTCACCAGTAGAAATGGTACTGTGCAGTATACACTTTTTACTCTTCAGTGACTAAATACCCAAAAGAACAATTAGGGATAAAGGGAAAATCAAGTAAGTTTAAAGTTCTGTAACATACATTAAAAATTTGGCTACGATTATCCACAGTGGCTAAAAGAATAGCAAATGCATGGTAGAAAAAAGAGAAGTAGTTAAGCTTATTGAAGAACAAAAAAGGCAACTATCTAGTTCAACACTATTATTTTAAGTAATTGCAAGAGAATGCATATATTGACTTCTCAATGCATTTATTTACGGATAGAAGAGCAAAGTATCATTTATAGATCAAAACTAACATTCTCCACAAATACTGCATTAATAAATCATATTCAGCCCTCCAATTGCCTAGATATATACACTGTATTTTGCAACTAAAATGGTCAAGATCTCTGCTGAATCAAGTGCAACTTGCCAGTAAAAGCTGCTCAAGAATTGAAAGGAATAAAAACGCTCAGATTTAAGTTCATCAACATAATACTCCCATTAGGGCCATTACCTCTCCTGCTGCATTTCTTTCAGTGACTTGGTTCTCCTTCCAGACACTTCAGAGGCCCTCCTTTCAATTTCTTCTCTCTCTTCCTTTTTCTTTTGCAATTCTGAAGTGTAGCTCTTTCTGCGATTCTTCCATTTTGCTAGATCCTATTAGAGTAACATGAATGTATTCCATCAGATTTTCTCAAGACCTCACAGACCAACAGAGGCACCCCGTCACATGCTACTTATTGCCCTGATTCTATTTCCAAGTCTGCATTGCAGCCACATTTTCATGTACCTTTTCCCTAAATCATAAGGGGTTTGCACATTCCAGTCAGGGTTGCAGGCTTACTGCCTCCTTAAGCTAATAATTTAAATTATTGGACTGTATGTGGAAAAGCACGTAATTTTGCCCTTTTCTCCTCCACCTTAGAATTTTCAATTTCATTCTAGAATACTTTATCCAATGACACATAATTGAAAACTGATGCAAATGCCATCTGTATTTCTTTGTTGAAGGCTTTGGAGTTTTGTCCTAAATTCTAAATTGAAAACATGTATTTCTATGTTTTCCTCATTTCCGTAAAACCACAACATGAACTGTCAATATTGTCCATGAAATTCCAGAGATGAGTTAAGTATTGAATACTAAAACCAAGATGGCTGAGATGCATTAAACAATTATGAACTTCTTGTTCAGTGCTTTGTTCTTAAATTTCAGCTTCTTGTTGATAGTCATTGTCAAGAAGAGACTTTAATAAAATCAAAGGTCTCCTTTTGATATTGTGGAGAGTTACCATACAGTTTACAAGCTAGATTTAAGTCAGAATTATTAGGGGATAGGAGCCTCAAGAATTTTCATAACAAAGTATTATTTCCTCCTCCTTTTCTCAAAGGATCAAATACTAGACATTCCAAACATTTCATAAAAATTCACAAATTTCAGATAACACATGAAACTATGCCCTAACTTTTCTTTATGTCCACAGAAATCAAGCCTGAAGGTTTTATTGTAATCCACACCAGTCTTATCCTAAGGCATTAATCAGAAACTTATGGCAACATTTAAAATAATTTCATTTCTGCACTAAACAGACATCCTCAAAACCACTGGTAGTTGGATTAGATGGATCGTTTTAGAAGCCCCATGAGTTTCTGCACACATGCCAAAGCTCGTTTACTAGGGACACTGAAGGCAGTCCTTCAAGTAGGACACACAAGGAGAAGTGAAAAGGAGTGCTTACTTCTTGCCACTTTAGATCTTGTTCCTGTAACTGTTCTTTTATCTTTTGTAGCTCTTCATAGCGGATTTTGCGCAATGTCTGCAGCTCTTCTGCGCTGACATCATTCAAAGATTTACTCCTAGAACGAAAAAGCAGCAGTCAGCTTTAGAACATCTTAGCCATCATTTATGCAAGTGAAACCTCCAGAGAGGGAGAGATTTCTATTAGTAGAACTGACTACTCATGAGTGTTATTTCAAATAGAGCAGGAAACACATGGGCAGCTGAATGAGCAAGGCTGGGACATGCTCTAGTGCCAGCGCTCTAGTCATTAGTTGCATATTTGAGCAAATAAAATCAGGTTAAGGGGATAAGCAGCTCCTGTGGCAGCTCCACACTGATCATTCACATTGAGCTCCTCGTACCCAACTGCTGCTTCTGTTTAAACTTATTAAACTTATCTTTATTGATCTTGCTCTTTTCTTTGACACAAGAGGCATCCCCTCCTCCCCGAATCCAAATTCCCATCCTTCAACTTCTCTCCTGTAACAGCCTATCACCTCCCAATCTTTTCCTTCCCTAGGCTACTCATAAAATCAAATCAATTATTGATGCATGTTTCCAAAGGATTAGAGTCATTCACTGCTAAATGCTCAGTTCATGCATCTCACAGGCCGCACTAGTCTATGTTAGTCTTCCCCAAGCCCCTCTGATGCTTTCCATCCAAGTCAGGATGGCTAACGCAGCCATCTTCCTATGAATTTCTTCAACATGTCTACACATTTCCCCCATGAATGGCTACTAATTTTCTCCCTGTAACTTAAATTGCTCAAAGCTTACCCACCCCATGCTGTTTTCCCCTTTATTCTTTCACACTACAGTGATAAACATAACAGGACAATTATTTTGATACAGAACAAGACTCTTGCCCAGATTTGACCACAAGCCTCTGAGATACTAAACCAAATGTGGGTGTTTCATCATAAGGTTCAATGCTATAATATAAAATGAAAGCTATGTTTCTGGTGTTAGAGGTTTGGTTGGTTGTTTTGTTGAAGGGGTTTTGTTTGTTTGTTTTCTTCCAAAGATACCTTTGTTTTCATTTATCCAAAGTATGAATGACAGAGGGGTGAAACCAAGTTCTAAACATACTTGAAAATATGGCACTTCTTGGTATGATGGAAAAATCAGATTAAAACCAACATTGATTCAGTACAGAGCCTTGCTCTAATCTGTTACATTCCAAGAGAGCTCTGAACTAACAAACCAGACTCTCACTTCCTCCCAAGAGGCACAATTCACTTTCGCTGGTAACATAAGACTTTGGACTTTGGCCTCTGGATATAAAAGGCTAGGACATTAACTCCTTGTATCTGTTTGCTTGTCTGTTTTCTGAATGGGAGGAATGCCAAGTTTAGCAAAAATATCCTGGTCACTATTGCAGAAATTCTTTTCTTGTACAGTTCTTTTCCTCATTTTTTATGCTTAAGTTATACCATGTGTAAAAATGGTTTGGGGTAACCAAACTTTACATTAAAATTGTATCAAATTTGTTCCAGATGAATTCAAGAAAACTTATATAACTACAGTTTCCACTTATTTCTCTTGAGTTACTATATCTGCCCTGAACAAAAGAGGAAAATCTAGACCTAAATGCAATGTATCCTAAATACAGGTATATTCATGCCAAGGAACAGGATGTTAATTTTAATTTAGTCTAGACTTAAAAATCTAACTAGTGTCTTGAGTCTTCTGAGTCTTCCTCCCCTAACATCTAACTTCTGAGACATTTCATGTTTCTTCTAGAAGTATTTAGTCATTTACCAGGTTTGCCTCGGGGTAAAAACAAAGAAGTAAACAAATAAATATATTTACATTAAAAAATAAATAGAACACCATGCATAATCAAATACTTAACATACCATCACACAATAAGTGGAAAAATTATTTCTCTTTGACTCACAGTATATCATATACAGCATCTAAGTTCACGTGACACTAACCAATACGTTTACCACTGAGGATTTAATAACCTGGAGGATTTAAAATAACCACACACCATTCACTAATCCCATGATAGGTACCATGTTGTTAATTATTTTTGAGTTCTAGATGTACTGCTTTCAAAATAAAACATTTACTAATATTTCTTTACATTTTTGAATGTTTCAAAGCCAAATTTAAACACAGAACATCAAATATGTCGCTTCAGCAGGAATAAAATACTACAGCTGATTTTCGAAGTGCCAGATAACTATAACTTGGATACACTAGACATCAGAGAGAACTTTAGCCATACACATAGCTTTTAGTCTCCTACATCTGTTACATAAATTGCCAAAGCAGACAACAACAAAGCATCATGCACAAGTTGTTTTCAGCATGAGTTTTTAGCTACGGTACATGCATGAAGATGTAGAGGTGAAAAAAAAAAAAGTATAATGATCTTTCAAGCTTTTATAAAACTTACCCTTGCTCATCAGAAAGCTTTTGAAAGAGTCTGAGAAATCAGAAGCCAAAAGAGAAAAAATTCAGTGTCTTGATATTTGTAACAATATTCATACCATTAGTACACTAGCACTCTCACTAAGTGAAGGGGAAACTGAAAGCTTGGGAACCAGCCAGAATGGAATAGCACATTGGGAATTGGACACTAGTCAAAAAACACACCAGGACTTGCATGATATGCAAGTTGAGCAGAAATGACAGAACAAGGTTGCCTTCAAGTTTCCAATGCTTCTGATTTAGCAATATTGCAGGAATATGGCCTTGTATTAATTCTGCACCACTTATTCCAGTGCTGCTGAACAGCATGATGCTCAAAAGAGACTCATTTCAAGACATTTAAATTAATGCCAACTTGAGACCCAACAAGAAGCATGGCTCACCAAGGTTGTCTTCTTGTTACTTCAACCATTTCTGATACTAAATGAAAGTAATACTTGGCATGGACAAGAATAAAACGACTTAGAAGTTCACCAAATTAAGGTATGGACACAATTAATCCAGGGTAATTCTCAAAGGTTTCCAGTATTCTAGATTATGAGCATTTTATAATATAGATATTTTATTCTATTGAATTAATTTTTAAAATGTGCAATATTTTCAAACACTTTAAAAATATTCCTCAGTGAAGCCTGCGCATTGTTACAGCATTAGGCTAAAAATTAAATGCAGCATTTAAGTATCAACTGGAACATGGAAGTGTCTTAGTCACAAAGCAATGATGCATAGCTGGGAGAACTGCAACTTGCAATGCCGTATTTTCAGAGCTAAGGAAACATTTAAAACTCCGCTCTCCCCCAGTAAGTTCAAAATGCAAGGGAGAGCAAGGAACCAGTTAAGAAATATCATTCAGTAAGACAAGAGAAATGTTGAGGATACTAGGAAAGAATTAGGGGTAAGTATGAACCAGAACTGTATAAAAGCAGGGGGAAAATACTGGCAGAATAAAATATGTCACAGGGGAACTTAATATTACATAGACACACAACTTGCATGCACCAGTTTGGGCAAGCAAAACTAATTTTTTTTTTTTTTTTTTTAACCTCATCTAATAATTTCAGAACTGTGGCAGGGCAGTTTACAAGCATTTTCATACATAGGTGCAAGCAAGAATATCAGAATGATTATTTCCAGAATTTGTCATTAAAGAATTCACATGTTTCAGAAATGTTTTTACCTATTATCTTTCAGAACAAAAGAAAACATGTCTAGTCTCCATAGTCTTTTGAATAATTACTATTCCTGTTCAACCATGGAAAGAAACTTATACAGAACTTTGTGCCTGAAGGAAAGATAACATTTTGTCTCTTAAGTGGCAGCCTAAAATTAGAAAACACTGTTTTGGTTGGTTTGGGGTTTTTTTTTTCCCCCTCTATTTTTTTTTATTTTTTTTTAATTTTTTTGGTTGAAAATATGGTATTGCAGTCATGGGCTTTTATTCAAAGCAAATAAAAACCTTGTTCCAGGACAACACGAACAAATAGCAGATTGGCACTCTACGAATGGTTCAGCACAAGACGAAGCTTTTCTGAATGGAAAGGGTTGCACTCAAGTGCAATCTGTGCAGGGCACAACCTGACCTCTCCACCATCTGCCGTTTCTTGTGTCTAACTTTGCTGGCCTCCCTGATCGCTTCCCACTTCTTCCAGTCTTCTTCACTGCATGGACCTGGGATAAAATTTACTGGCTGGGCGTTGCTTCCCACCTTCCAGGATTCAATCTTGCGGGTCAGCATATCATCCTTCTTATGGTGGGAAGATGGCGACAGCACTCTGCCATTGCTCTTTTTTTCCTCCAGTGCTGTGTTTTTTTCAAGTAAACACAGAAATTTGGATCGGATCTCTTCTGGAAGACTCCATGGATCAGGAAACAATGCTGGGTGATACTTGTCAGGTGCACCTGATAAAGGCACCTCTTTTTTCTGAAAGAGGACTTTACGGAAAATCATGTCATCCTTTTCCAAATCTGGAATCACAGGTTGGCCCTCTCTGGGTTGCAGGATTATCTCACCCTCTAGAGGAGACTCTTGGTCAGAGAATTTTTTAAAATACCGAGGGTCTTGAAGAACAACTTGATTCACATGGAAAGCCCCTGTTTTCCGAACGAACAAGTCATCATTTTCCAAATCTGGATAGAGATATCCATTTTCCTCATCTTCTTGTTTGCATCCTGGTATAAAGGAAACATTCTTTCTACATTTTATGAGCCTAGGGCCAGAAGTGGGATCAATTTTGGTCTCCGTTTCAGAAGACATGTAGTCAGAGTATTTTTGCAGAGCCTGAAGTAACGAAAACTGACTGAAGCATATAAAACAAAAGGAGGGAAGTAAAAATATCATTAACTAGCAAGAGACTAGCAGATCACAATGTATTGTGATATACATTTGGTTTAGACTTGCAGTATCTGAAGCAGTACAACTACACCACTTGGCATTCACCACCATGGACCGTAGCACAGCACACGTCAACTAATGTAAAGGTATCACAGCATACCAACCTGCTCAGAAACATCACGCTTACATGCTCACACAAAAAGCCAGTAGCCCTATGCAGCATGTTATACCTTCACACTTACATGTTTCAGAATACCAGCACCTTACGGCTACATTAAAAGAAAAAACCCAACAAAACAACAAGAGCAAAAGAGTAATAACCAAAAAAGCACAACATCATGAGACGTGGTTTAATTTCATTTAGCTGTTGCATATCCAGCCATTTTTTTTTTGATGCAGCAAGAGAACAGCTCATGCAGCAGTATCAACCTGGGCTCATCAGAAGACTCCAAAATTTTTCCTTCTGCAATCTGTGACAATGAGCTTCCCACATATTCAGCAGTTGGCTTATAGCTCTGATCCCTTCTGCAACTACTGTTCCAGTCAAAACTTGGTCTTGGTTGATTAACAATAAAGCTTTGTTTGTAAGCAAATTCCTCATCCTCAGAATCTGATTTCTTTCTACTGTACAGCAGCACAAAGAATGAACAGAGGGGAAAAAAAAAACACAAAAAAACATAAACAGATGAAGTGTACTCACTGAGTAAAATTCACAGTGGCAACAGTATAACAAAAATAGTATTTCAATTATTTTCTAAAAAAAAAAAAAATAAAAGAAGAATAAAACACATCTTGCTGCTACACTGGCAGTGAAAATGAAAAATAAAGTCATAAAACTATATTTTAGGCTTTGCACACAGGAGAGAAACAGGCATGCATGAAAACGCACCTGAACCCTTGAATCTCTTTATACCAGGGTTTAAAAGAGGATTTCTTGATTTTTTTCCATAGCAATTCTTCTTCTGGAGTCCAAAACTTAGGAAGAAATTTGTCAAAAGCAACAACTGTATTTGATCCTGAAGAACTTAGCTTGCGAAAATAGAAATCATCTCTTTCAATGTTTGGGATGCCTACTTCTTCCTCGTCCTCATCAAAATACCCAGATAATTCTGAAGGATTGTTAACTCTTGCTTTGTTTTCCTCTTTAGTATCCAACTTTCTCTGCCTCCTCTGGTTACTGTTCAAAATATCCAATCAGTTAAGATATTTTAGGAGCAACTTGACATAAAGAATGAAAAAAGACATGCTTTTTGGCCCAGGAGTTCAGCCTTGTGAATGAAGCATATTAGTTCTCAATTCCATCACTGCAGCACCAGAAATCATAAGATATATTAAATAAAAAATAAAATTAAAAAAGAAGTTAGGTGGTTATATCAGCATTCTATCTCCTCTGACAAAAATACTAAGTTTGACAGAAAAGGCATATCAAATTATCAGCTGTGTTAAAATGCCAATTAGAAGACTAACTTTACAGAGTTATTTATGGACTGCAATTTAGGTAATGCAATAGTTACTGGACCTTGGATTAGTATCTCTGACCTCAGTGGTTCAAGCATTGCAGCTAGTGGACCAGCTGGATAACTTTCTTGCGAGCAAGATTTAGGAGATTCATTGTGCAACACGAAATGATGTCCAGGTGCAGCAGAGCTTACAGGGCTCTTTTTGACTAGAAATCTACGTTTCGCTAAGTCATCCAAAACAATGTCAGGCAGCCTTCTTTCATCTTCTGAATCAGAGCCACTGTCATACTCATAGATCATCTGGAGGGAAGCCGGATTTGTGAGCCCACACTCTGCTCTGCTACTTTGGCAGGAAGCTACAGGATTCGTTTCACATCCACTGAGGTTGACGGAAACAGGAATAGAATGAAGACAGTGAAGTCATGAAGGCAACTATGAAACACAAGAAGTGCCCACTAATCTCATCTGTACGCATCAAGAAGTCGGACAACTGAATTCATCACCATATTTTGGAAGGTTTTAGTGAGAAACTAAAACTGTAAGTCTATCTCTCATGAACTTGCATTTAAGATCATTTAAATATTCTCTATCTAGAGTCTGACCAGCTTCGAAGCATTACTGAAACAACAAAAAACAACACAAAAAAAAAAAAAAAAACACAAAAAACAAAAAACTTTCCCTTGGTTAACATACAGAAAATCAAATACTTGACTTCCTATTGCAGCAACAGCAGCTGCAAATCATTTACTTAAAAAACTCTACATCAAAGCCCACTTTACTAAGACCACACACCAGTACCTTGAAAACGTTCCATCCGACTCAGTGAAGACAGGACTGGCCCAACTCCTCCGGTTGTCCTCATTCTTCTCTGTCCTCTTCTTCCTTAAAGGTGCTGGCACATATGCTGTCTGCTTGTTTTTGTTGGGTAAGAAGCGATTGAAGTCAGTGGTAGGTTTTGGTTCAATCACAGAAATCCTGCGGTAAGACCTGTCATCTTTATGGGAGTCATGCATTTTGAAAGGCAGTTCTGAGTCTGTGTCACTGTCACAACCTTAGAAGGAAGGGGAGAAAAGTGAAGGCACATGAATTATTCTCTAGACACAAGCTTCTAGCTAGAACTTGGATCAAGATCTTCTAAAAATCAATTTAACTCCGTATTTGAGTTGCCTTGGCTGTAAGTTTGCTGAGCTACTGACAGGACAGTAGGAGAGGTATTTTTGGAAGCCTGTGTCAAAGCTGTGATAAGATACATTAAGCTCAAATTGGTTTGCATGACCCTGCTACATTTGTTCCATTCTTTCATTATCACAGGAAACAAAGTGCTAACCTCTACAATTAAGACATAAAACAGCACAGAAGTATTTTAAATAAATATTTGCCAGGTAAATTTACTAACAAAAACAGTTAACAGCAAGTAGTATGGAATATGCTCATTTCACCAGATTAATGCCCAGTAGAAGACCAGGGGTATATCACATATGTAACACAGCTACACATTTCTTTGCTCAGATCAGAAATGCTTCATGGCCTCTGCCCAGTGATTTTATTGACATAAAACAATATCTAAAAGTTCACACTTTTTATAACTTTAGTTTAGACTACAAGTTTGTATTGAACTTTAAAACCAGCAGAAAAATACAGATTAGAATACAGCTTTAGAGATTCAATGTCACAGTCAGTCTTCTTGTTACCTTTATTTCCATGATAAACTATCAAAAATAGCAAATACTACTCAGTTTTTAACCTAGGTGGGAAACACGTACCGAATATTCAATATTCACAAATGAAGACATAGAAGTTTGACATAAGCACCCTAGGAACCAGGCAATAGACTTTTGCAACTGGTGAATTTTAGGTCATCCCATCAAGATCCGATTTCTATCAATTTCCCTTACCGAACCCTGTACATACACACACACAAATGCAGCAGTGAGAACAAGAATTCCAGCAACCCTTCCTAGGAAGATTTGTGTGAGCAGTGCTTTGTTTCTACCAACTGTTAAAGGCTGATATTTGCATAAGCAAAAGGTAACTGCAGCAGCTGCAAAACTGGAGTTGACTTTTCAGCCACTTTAAGTACTGGACATCCAAGCATTAGGTCCATACCTTGTCTTCTACACTCATATGACACATGCCAACAAAAGATTTGAAAGAGGAAAACATACCTTCACTGCCACCTTTCAAGGTTATATCTGATGAAAAACTTGTGGAGGATCTTGAACCAAGAGAGTCCAAGCTGTCAAAGGAATCGTCTCTTTTATGGCTAGCTGAAGATGAAAAGGGTTCTCCCCGGTCAACGTACCAAATATCACCGTATCCACTATCCCTGCCACTTCTGTTCAGGTGGCTGGACTCTTCAAGTGCCTATGAGAGTAAGTTTTGGAAGGTCTTTTACAATAATTTAAGGTGCAAATGCTACTTGTGAGTCTTCACTCAAAAATTTTTAAAATGCATTTTGAGTTCACAAACAAACTTCAACAAAGGCTACTGCAACCCACTAAAAACAACACAGCTTGGATAGGAGATTCAATACAAGGTCTTAAATTTCTCTTATGTCAGCGATAGAGAATTGAGACTGGGCTCTTCACAATCTACCACATCAAGGTGTATTCATATGGGTAGCAGAAGAACCAATGTAAGCTTAAAATCATTCCTTTCACAAGACCTTGATAGCAAGCAAAACAAATAAAATAAATTACTATGCTGTCCAAACAAAGAAGAAAATTAAACTACCAAGAGACTGTTTATAATTGATTCTGTAATGTTTAACAAACCACAGAATTCAAGCTATTTGTTTAGTGTTCATTTTTTGGATTCCTTACCTTAGTCAATGCTTGTCCTAATAATTTCTCAAATGCTTTAAGATTGAGGTATGGACCATTATAATGGGGGTTACTTTGAGCTTTTCTCCCAAGCCAGTATAATGTAATCAAAACCTAAAAACAAACAAACAAAATACAAATGTAATTAGTTTCCTCTCATACCATGTGCCAGTATAAAAGAATCTCAGCATGCTGCTAGAGATGTTTCCACAATGAAATGTAAAATCTTGCTTACAGTGTTAGCTATGAATCCCACTAAAAACAATTAAAGACTGTTACAATGCATCTCATGTATGTAAAATAAGCCAATATAAGTACTGTTTCCAATTATTACACTCATTTGGGAAAGCAAGCCACAGAGATCATCATAAAATGGTGCTAATTTGCATCAGATAAATGAACAGATGAAGAATAAACATGATATTACCATAAACAGAAGTATTTAAAAGTAATTAATCAGCATTAGTGTGAAATTGTTTCAGAAAACATGGAAGTAGATGTGTCTTACATTTTTCACTCTTCTGTTGGTTTCCTCTGGTCTGAAGCAGAGCAGGGAGAAAAAGAAAAGAAAACAAAATGTTTTAAAATAGCTGACTTAAAGTTTAATTCTTATTCAAAATTTAAAAGGTTTCAAGATCAATTAGTGGTCAATATAAAATATGCAACTATGACTGTTCCAAAAGAAATAAAAACATTTCACTTTGAATACATGGCCATAACCCTGTACTATTTCAATTGTTAAATACAGAGTGACAAACTAGCTGATCTATTATAGTTTCTGTTTTGAGAGGTACACTGAAAGGCTCTAAGTTTTTTTAATTAGTTTTAATTTAGTTATCAACAAAATAGAAGTGGAAAACAAGTTGTTGACTTTGGAAAATGAAACATCTATTAGCCAGGAAGGTCATAGAATGGTTTGGGTCAGAAGGGATCTTACAAATCATCTGGTTTCAACCTCTCTTCCATGGGCAGAGACACTTTCAACTGGACCACGTTGTTCAAAGCCCCATCCAACCCAGTCTTGAACACTTCCAGGGATGGGTCATCTACAACTTCTCTGGACAACTCCTGTCAGTGTCTCACCACTCTCAAAGTAAAGAATTTTTTCTCAATATCCATTCTAAACCTACCCTCTCTTTCCATTTAGTCATTTACACTTGGCCCATCACTACATGTACCCATAACATGTCACTCTCTGTCTTTCTTGGAGGCTCCCTTTAGATGCTGGAAGGCTGCTACAAGGTCTCCCTGAAGCCTTCTCTTCATGCTGAACAACCTCAGATCTCTGATTCCATATGAAAGAAGATTCAATTGTAACTTCTTCCCTGATTGTATTATTTTCTAAGATATTTGCCTCAAATACAGAGAACACAGCCTGGAGAAAAGTTTTCAGATAAAAAAACAGGAAACAAACCAGCACATCTGGAGAGATGCTGTAGGACAGGAAGGATGTGTTTGGTTTCTTTTATATAAATACATGTTTTTTCAAAAAAATATTGAACACATATACAATCACTAGTATTAGTAAACTTTTCTTTTATACATAGCACACCAAATTGTGCACTTCAAATGTGTATCTGCACACTTTGGAAGTCCACCAATGCACACTCATAGTGGTCCTGTTGCCCTCCTGCTAATTTTAAGAACAAGAAGAAAAAACTTTTTGAATGGGAGGCTCACAAATGTGGGGTAACAGACCTACTCGTTAGGTGTAATTATTCAGGACTGAACTGCAGACAGAAGCTGAACAACACTCCTGCCCACATTGCCAGCAGTCATGGAAGGACAAATCGCTTAAATACTGAGAAACAACTTTTCACTTGCCCCAAATGTTGGTTTGGAGCTGGTTCAGCTGCAAACTTTGCACACAGCATGCTGAAGAGGTCCAAACAAAAAAAGCAAAGACTTCACATACAGCAGCAGCAAAGACCTATGCAGAGACCTGTAACAGGATAACACTGTATCAAAGCACCTGCCCTGTTTTTGCCTGTCTAGGAACAAGCTAGTCAAAGGTTACAGGAAAAAGAATAAACCATTAACGAGACAGTTACAAGTCAGTGAAATGATGACAGGGCCTGGTTAGCATAAGTCGTGCTGTTCATGGAAACGTAATATTCAATGCAACGTGACAACCGTCAGGGACACAGCCCATCCCTCCTTCTCCTTAGTTTGAGAGCTGTTATGCCTTGCCCATCCCCACATTGTAAAGAAATCAGTCTACCAGGCACACAAAGTCCTGAGATGGATCTGACCTGTGACTTCCTTAACATTACATGCCAGAGATGCTTCTGGTTTTCTAGTCAGTGACTCCTTTCACACAGATAAGGAGGAACCCTTCTCTTTTAATGTGAAATATTTGCACTCTTTCTGCTGTTTTTGTTTTAATCCCTTCCAAAACACATCGCTATTATTTTTTCACTAGAGACTAACTTTGAAGAAAAGAAACTATTTTCTTCTTCCTTTTTTTCAATAGGTTGACTTCTTTTCCAGTGTCCATGTTGCAGGACACATCGTGGCTGCGACCTAAGGTGCTACTAGAGGAAGGTTGATCTCCCAGCATTACACTTCCCATATCCAATGGAGAGCATATTAAAGGTTTACATTCTTTACATTCAAAGCCTTTCTTGGGCAGAATTTCTGCCTTTGTTTGCAATTTTAAAAGCAGAGGCCATGCATGACCTTGCTAAAAATGCTTTAAAGTTTGCTTCAAACTTTAGCAGCCCAGTCAGGAATGAGAAATTCTGCCTTCAGCCAGCTGGAGCCCATATCATAAAAGCTGCAAATCTTCACATAGACCAAGCTAGATGACTGAACATGATCATGTCTACTTTTGCTTTCCTTGAGTTTTCTGGGTTAATTTCAGTCAACCACTTTGCAACAGGAGCAATATTCAGTTCTCTTTATATTTCAATATATTTTCTCTACTGGAATAATCATAATAAACTAGGCCTGTGTACTTTGGCTATAAAGAAGACAAAGATTAGAACATTTAGGTAAACCAATCAGCACAGTTGAGACCCAAAATGCAGGTAGTGAGAGGTTTCACATGCTTCAGTTACAGACTATGCTTTTTTCACATGTTCATTCTGCCAACAACAGAAGCAAACTGTCAAGTTGCTTACTCTTCGTGCGTGAAGTTGCATTACTACTCTCCTCCTCTGAACTATGTCTATTGATTTCTAAACTCTTCCAACAACTTGTCATGATATATGTAGCCTGAGCAGGAGAAAAATAAGAGCAAAGCAAAACAAGAAAAACCCTGCTAATCTAGAACACTGTTCTTCAGTTTTATATGCATATCTATTAGATGGTGCTTAACCAAGGAAAAGAAGGATGATTTTGTATGATGAATGCACTGTTCTAGAATCTGTGCAAAACAACAGGTATATTATTCTTTTGTCAAAAGAAAAAAACCATCTTATTAAAGAAGCAATATTGCTACCTTACTGGTAGGCCTTGAAAGTCATTTGTCACCTTCAAACTTCACAGCTACATCTCCTCTGAGGCATGCAACTTACAGAAGATGCAGTTTGGATCCACTTGATAATGTTCTCTGAGTGAAATAAGAGATTTTTACATGTACAACCTGGTCAAGCTCATGATGCACATCTGAGTTTAGTTGCCAAGCCCAATTCCCTTTCAGGACACGCCAATTAAAATAGCTGGGCAAACATCCATTGGATAGAAGTGTGATACAAACTGAAGAGCTTTTAAGAGGAATCACTTTTTCCTGAGCATCAAAACAGAAGAAACCAAAGGCTTTTAACTCAACTGTAGTAAATTAAAACACAAAATGGAATAATTCTATTAAGCCGAAGTTCTCCTTTGCAAAGTGTTAAAATATGTAAATACAGTCCATGCAAAGAATTCAGCTGGGGTCTTGTGAATATCTTCGAACAACTGCAATTCATAGGAGGGGACAATAGATAGAGGCACCTACCTCAAGCATAGCAAGTTCTTCACCACTGGGAAAGGAGGCATGGCACTTTAACTTCTCTGACAACCTGCTTTACTCAACATCGAGCTCTTGCTCTTGCCTTTACTCCCCTTTGCAAGCCTGGCTCTAAACTCACAGGGCTGAAACACTCAGTTTCATTAAACTGAAATTTCACTGTATTTCAGTAAAGCTTTATGAAGATGGAGGACAAGAACTTCAGCAATGTAGCTTCAAAGCTTTTTAAACACTTCTGGACAGTTACAACCTTATTTTGAACATAAAGCATTGAAGTGCACATATACTGCTTGTAGAGATATTAGCCCTACCAAAGCTATTCCAGGAACTGCTGGGGTAGCCCACTTGCTGAAGTATCTTCGTCAATGCAAATAAATGTCAATCCTACATTTGGCTACTGTGAAAGAAATCAGCTTTTTGACGTTTTTATCCAAAAATCATCACAGAGTGCAGTTAGTGTAAACCATCTTCTTTATGAAAATATTCTGTGTAACCCAAATTCTGGCTTGAATAAGTTACAAGCAGGCTGCTGCTTTGCTCGGGAGGGCACTGCCAACGCTGCATCTTAAAGATAATCTGCTGAAAGAAGTCAGCTCCTCTCCAAATGATGACACTTCCCCAATCACTTTGTGTGTTTTTAAACACACTTCTAAACATGCACTTCTCTATCTTCCCAGAGGTTTTTTTTATATCTCCTTTGATTAAAAATGCAACTTTGCTAAGTTGCACCTTCTAAGCAAAGAAAGCTGCTAAGGAGAGCAGTTAAAATCTTGCTGGAAGAATTTTGTTGCAGATACTTCATCTTCTCCTGCCACAGTCTCAGCATTTAAGCATTTATTTTGAAGCTTAAAAGAAAACCAATGTCGATCTTCTGCATTACCTAACCTAACCCTAATACCAAATTCCAGATAACAAAGAGATCTCATAATTATAAAAATAGAACTCTAACTCATGAAGTGTGAATATTAGTTGCTATTAGTGGTTTCAGCAAAAGTTTTCACACAACTTCAAAATTAGCCACCCTGGAAAAGATCTCCCAAACATAGAATGAAAGACTAAAGACCATGAGAAAACACATGGGGGATATTGTAATTATAATTGTGAAGCACTACTGCATAAATGCAAGTTGAACACTGATGAAAAAAGATAGGAAATAACCACCTGTGGAGAAGTAATACCTTCTGTGTAAATCATATCATCTACATTAATCCTTTAGCAAACAGAAAAGATACCAATAGGACAGAAATAGCTCTCACTTGTTCATATGTTATATGATTAGAGGCCAAATACCTCCATTACATTTGAACACAACACATACTGACAAACATCATTTACTCCCAGCCAGCATGGACCAACAGATGTTTCTCTAATGAAGACCACTCTACAATAAAGCAAAGTGACATGGCAGATCAGCATGCTGAGCCACAGCTCAAGGAATTTATTCTCAGCTCCACTGTTTGCTCAAGGTTAAATAGCAGAATTAGTCACCAAGACCCTAGCCTAACAATACAAAGGCTTTGGCAGCAGCTCCTACTTAAGGATTTCCTGATCTCCCTTTCCCTTCCAGCCGCTCCTGTTTGCTGCCCCTGTGGTTATGCCAACACAACTCTGAATCACACTGCAGTCCCATGCTGCACATCAGGAGCAGAGGGCTGCACCCATTTCTTTGTTTGGGTTTTTCCTAATATTCATTTTCAAACCCCACATTAACTTGATGGTCTGTTTTAGAGCATGATCATACAAGCAACTGCACCAGAACCCTGGCAGAGGTAAGGTGCTGCTGCAGAGGAGCGGGCAGGAGGCCCGCACTGGTACTCTGACAGTCCCGATGTGATGATACCCCAGTCAGAAGAGCTCTGTGCTTCCCATTTTTGAGGAGTGAGGAAAGTTTGCTAGTATTTATTTTAATGCTCTTTGGGGTATTTAAATTTATTTCTTGAAAAACTGTACATACTCAAAGACCTTACAGGAGCTAGCAGTCCACAGTAATTTAAGAAATCACCCTTACAAAATAGCAGTACATTTTAAGAAGCTATGTCTTCTGACTTACCTTAAGACTTTTAAACAATGAACTCATAAGTCTGGGTTTTATTTTTCTAACACATTATATGGTTTTGTTCCCCCACATCCTAACATGTAATAAATTCCAGCCACTAGCAACTTACAATGTCAAATCTACTTTGACACTTCACTTTATTATTTTCCAGGATGAACATCACTATGGAGCTCAAGACCGAATCCAAAACACCCAAAAGTCTGTTCAAAATTCTGGAAGATTATTTTACAGCATCCCATTCAGAGAATGTGGTTCTCTAAATGTCTGTTTCTTATATAGAAACACATTTAAATATAGGTATCAAACAACAATTTAAAAAAAAAAAACATCCAAACGCACAACAAACAAGTAAGTTTGAACAGAGTATTCTCCTTGCCTCCATGAGGGTTAGCTGCCAAGAAAACATGTGCTCATGTCCAAAGAGATAAGACAAATCTGAACCCATTTATGGGAAGAAAGGACAGAGACACTCCTACTGACAGAAAGGAATGTGCCAGTGACAAATGCACCCTACCCAGTGCCAGACCCATCCCTTGGTGACAAATACTTCAGAAACTCCAACAGCTGCCAATCTGTTTTTTGTCCTTTCCTCTGGACTACAGATCTCACAAACATAGGATTTGAACATATTCCTGTTTGAAAAGAAGTATTGGTGCTCTACCTTTGAATTTCCATCCACTGAGGCAGCAGTTACACCTCCAAGATGTCACTTGAAGGACTTGAAAGAGCCATACCCTGGCCTGGGAGCCAGAGAAGATCAGCACACTGAAGACAGGCCCCCTTCTGAGCTCCTTGCCAAGCTCCAGGCACTCTAGCTTTACACTGACCAGCTTCACTTACAATTCTGAGGAAGATGTTGTAGGACTCAAAGGATGTTTCCACCCCCACCAAGGTATGTTGTGCAGGAGACAAATGCTGCCTATCCAACCAGCAGCAGGCTTGTGCTAAATATCAGCCTCTCTGGCCACCTACTCAACTGCTATTAATATTGTCGCTATCGGATTTCAATGAATTCCCACGTGCTGCTGAGAATAGAAAGGCTCCAGTGGAAGAGTGGTTGCTGCATGGGTACAGAAACATGAGGACATTCCTCCAGCACTTGGATTCTTGGCAAATTGATATTCAACCCCAAGAGCCCCAGCTCACTGCTGAGAACACTGGAAATAAACCAGCGAGGCTATAGCTGTAGAGCTGGAGAACAGCTTTAGGAAATGCACCTTTCTATCTGACTATAAAAAGCACATGCATTTTCCATAGCAACAGATCCACTGGATCCACTGCATTGGTAACAGCATAGAGAGTCAGGTATAAAATGACAGCTGAAAGTGTTTTTCTGTGCCCCCACAAAACCCCTGACTGACAGGAAGGAGTTCAATCAAACCCAATGACTGAGCAGCCGGTCCCCACCCTGTGCCCTCACCTATTAATGAAAGTGCTGAGGGGTGGAGAAGAGATGCCCATGAACAGAAAGGCAGAGAGGGAACACAGTCAGCCAACACCCTCCATGGGAATGCATCACCTCCCATCACTTCAGAGCCCGTCCTCTCACACTGCCCTTGAGCATGGCTCTTCCTTGCTGATCTCACCCATTATGCTTCCACACCATTCTTAAATCCCTTATCAAAACAAAAACAGGCACTTCTAGAAAAGTGCATCAACCCCAGCGAGTCACCAGACGATAACATTATCCATTTCCTCACGCTCTTTTCCAACCCCTCCCTGGGTGGTCCATCTCTGCCAGCTTCCTCATATTCCAGCCTAATCTAGAGGCTCTCCCAAAGAGAAAATTAGTATTCTGTAGGGAAGAATGCATGCCTAACAAATAAAATATAAAAATAACTCCCCCAGAAGAACAAGCCTATGCAGAGGAGCCTGGATGGTACCCTGAGCAGTTCCTGGCTCTCATCTGAGGGGTGGGCAGCGACAGCAGGATGGAGCATTCTCTGCAAGTTGTTGCTGCGTCAAAGAGGAGACTGAAGGATCCTGCATCTTCCTGCCCAAATACTAAGCCATCTTAAAGAAAATTAAAATTGGACACAATTATCTTGGAGGTTTTTTCCCACATAAATGATTCTAAAATTTATAATAATTAGTGTAGCTTTGTTAACTGGTCCCTTTTTGCTTTTTGTTCTTTTCTTACTCCGTTCCTAAATCCCCCTAAAACTCAGCGGCTTCACTAATTCCAGTCAATTAAACAGTGTATCTCTTGTACTTTTTTGTTTGCTTGGTTTCTCCAAGGACAAATCGAGAATGTTTCCCCAGCCTACACTGGTTACTTTAAATTTCACATCTGGACTAGTACCTATGCAAAAATAAACAGGTTTTTTATTCCTGAAGGTTAGTGGTCACACACCATAACCCTTGGTCAAGAAGCTCGAGAACATCCATTGACTTTTATGGAAAATGATGGACTCTCTGCACAAAGTACTAGAAGTTGTGCAGTTGACTCCCAGCTCACATGGAGTGTTAGAATTTGTCAAAGGAAAGAGTGTGTTCACATTCAAGATGACTTTGTAATATCAGTTTTAATTTCAAAAGTAAAATTAATTGCTTCTCAAGAAAAAAACAACTTCAATACACAGTTATTTACATAAATTGATAGATAGCTGTCATATCACTACTTACACTTACTATAGATTTTTATATCTCCCAAAGTTTTGATATTTAGAACTTGGAGCATATGACTTTGCTGAATCTCTCCATTTATCTCCCTGATGCTTTTTTCCTTTTTTTAGAACCTGTATGTAATTCAGTTGACCTTTGCACAAGGATTACATTACATGTTATCCCACTTCTACCTCTTTTCTTTCTTGTACCTTCTCAAAATGTTGAAATTTTACACTACCTCCTCCCAAGAAGCCACATACTTAAGCTCATCTTGTTGATCATCAGGGTCACCACCTATGCTAACTTCACTTGCATCTAGTTTTGAAGATCCCTTACCTTCATTCCCCCACACAAATCTAGATCATGTCGTGTAAATTTAGTAGATTAATTTGAAATCAATATGGGAACACACAATTGTGCAGCAATCTTTCCAAAATAAACAGTCAGTATATCTGGGGAGTATCAAAATAGGCAATGAAGTGCAGTTGTGTAAGTTTTTAGAAATATGCCAAACCACAAAAACATGCAGCAGTTAGTTTGCTCAAAAATAGTTCAACAACATTATTAAAAAAAAAAAAATTAAAAAACCAAGTAAGAAGTCTATTATTTGCTTCAGCTAAGCTCCATCAACCATGGCAACTCAGCACCTTTTTTTCAAGGCAATATCAAAATTTACTTTCTCTACTAACTGATGCTTCTTTGCCATTATTAAATATTTCCAAAACTGTTGTTCTTTTCACTCCCAACTCTCACACCTAACTGGAGTATTTCAACCTCCTCTCTTCCCACACACAGATGTTAGAGGTAGTTTTTTAGAACAGCACTCAATACTGACCTATTTATTCCCACAAAGCACTGCTCAGACAGCTCTGCACCCACTCTGGGTATGGGTAAACAAGTTATTGCAAGGGAAGTTAAGGTGAAAAATTTTCCATTCACCAACTACTCCATAGCAACTGCCTAAGTGCACTCTCTTGCACTCAACCCTCTGGATTAATATAATTGTTCAATTTGGATAAATTCTGGGGTGGTCCCTTAAGAGCAGCTAGGATTTGGCAGACAACTTCTCTCCCTCAGAGAGACAGGGAGATTTTTATAGTCTCTATATACAGGGAGGAGGAAAAAACCACCCCAAACACCTCTTTCATTCAATCTCCTCCATTTGTCCATGCCCAGGGACAGATCTAGCAAATATAATCCTTTGTTTTTTCTGTGTCAAGCAAACAGGTGACTGCCTTGTGTATAAGCAAAACAGTTTACACCGCAGCTTATAACCCTCAAAAGCAAAGTTTATTGAATTTCTCAGGCTGTGTAAAAGAAGATAAAAATCAGAACTCAAATCTATACTGTATAAATGATACCAGATATTAGGCAATGAACAGATCCTCTGATAAAGCAAAAATGTGACTAACTTACACTGGGTATTGCTAAGCTCATGCCTGTGCTCACATCCAGTTTCACCAGTCCA
The DNA here is from genome assembly GCA_013399695.1 of Formicarius rufipectus. Classification (NCBI taxonomy): domain Eukaryota; kingdom Metazoa; phylum Chordata; class Aves; order Passeriformes; family Formicariidae; genus Formicarius; species Formicarius rufipectus. Next base: position 1,375,746 of record VXAU01001100.1, on the reverse strand, counting down.
AATAGGTATCTGCTCAGTTGCTGTTGTTATAACACATACACATAAAACAATTCAGAGCAAAGGTGACTCAGAGTTAGCACCATAAGCTACAGATGGCCCTACTCATGGCCCATGAATGGGATGTAATCTGGGATTCAATCTACTCCAGTCACCATGACCCCTAAATTCTAGGTATACACATGAGGATAGGTATCTTCTGGAGAAGAGGCAGATCCCCTGCATTTTGGGGGTACATGGGACTTGCAACACCTGGGAGTCATTTCACAGATTTCTGATGGCTCACTTTTTCTTCTAGAGCAATTCCACTGCAGTGCTGGCCAAACTGTTGCACAGAAGGACATAGAATAAGGGCAGTGTCAATGTCAGTTCCTCTTCTTTCCTCAACATTTCCCATATTATTAACGAAAAAAAATGTTTTTTCTGTTCTTCGGCAGTTTAACGTGGTGTTACTAAAAGCACAGTTTTTGGGAAAGAGCCATAGAGTGAGGACTTCTGAAAAAAAATTTATGTTTATTGATAGAGATGGACAAATCCAAAATGAAAAAAAATGCAGGTACAAGGTAAGAGCAGCCTATGCCATGATACAGATTTTGGAAACAAATTAAAGTGATGCTGGGATCTTCCCTTATGTAAATCACTAGTGCATGACTGACTCATGTAGTTTAGTGTCTACATTTGGAATAAAAACTCTAAAGAACTACTGGGTTTTCTCAGTAATATTCTGGCAAGATATTTCATGAGAAAGTAAGAAGCATTGAAAAAAATTATAATGCTTCCTTTTTGGAATTTTGCCGTAGTTTCTCTATGTTTCTTTGTGTTACCCTAGCAACACAGAGCACAGCATCATCACTCATTACACAGAGCACAGCAGTATGAAATAGAGACTGAACCTGACTTCTCTCTATTTAAGTCAGTTCTCTGTTAACTTAGGGTGATAAAATACACCCAAAAGAAGTGAAGCACATGAATACAACTGAACTTTAGTATTTTCTATCTTTTCTTGATCTGCCTGCATTTGTAAGAACATATTTAGAGCCAGGAAAGAGCTCTTCAACTAATGCAAAGTCAAATATTAATATATGCAAGCTTTGAGAAAAGAATAATGGAAGGAAGAGTATGTATTCCCTTGAACCAGCTCTCCAAGACATGGCATGAAGTAGCAACACAATTATATAAAAGATATAAAAATCAAGTAATATTAACAAATATTCTTAGCAGAAATGTGCCCTTTTCTTTCAGGGAACGGACAAGATGTAAGACAAGTACATATTATTTTCCATATTTGATGCAATTCCCACCTCCCATCCTCAGCTTCTGCAAAATCCACAAAAAATGTAGCTCATTAAATTGGTAACTATTCTGATTCAGGTTCTTTATGGCTTCAGAGGTATTTTTATAACATTTGAAATGTCTAAATTCAATTTGTTGCTATTAATAATACTGCATAAGTATTAGCATTTTGAATTAGGGTTTTTTTGGGGAAAAGGAATTTGTCCACCCCAATAGAAAACAGTGCTTTAAAGCTACTTAGAGCAGTCAAGTTAGAGGGTATTTTTAAACATTTGCTCAAAACATTAAGGTTTTCAGGCCAGGTTTTCTGGCCAAGTTTTTAATGTTGGAAAAACGAATGCTTCTTTACTGTAAAGTGAGAGAATGGGTAAAAGTCCAAATACTTACTTTGCCAGAATGTTCGAAAGCCTGTGTGGGAGGCAAAAATGAAGGGGTGAGGGGAGGAGAAAAGTTAAGGTAGTCTGACCAGATACTTCTGAAGTTAAAGAATTTACATCTTTTCTGAGCATCCCAACCTACTGAAACCAAATGCGCTATTAGTCACTTAGGAGTTTCTGTTGTAAAGTTAGAGGAGTCTGAGAATAAAATCTTTAACAAAATTAATGATATGGGAAAACAATCCTAGCCAGGAAACTGCAGATGATCTCACACCTCTCTTTCACCAGTACTCATGAAGGATGTAATTTGTATCACAAAACTGATGACTGAGGCAAAAAAAAAGCTTAATACACCAATTAAGACATCACCAAAATGCTCCAACAAGCTATTACAACTAAGTCTGATGGTAGGGAGGGAGTGGAACAAAATTATTCAATTCTGCTCCAAGTGAGGCCATGGCAATATTCCCAACATCTTTAATGAGTGCATAAGTAAATGCTAAATTAGGAATCTTCCTTCTCACGAGAAAGAGTATACTATATGCAACAACTCTTGGAAATTACAGTTAGCCATCTGCAGAATTTCACCAGCTGTCTAGCCAGATGAAGCACTGGACAAGTAGGCTCCTCAGAACACACATGGTGGTTGAAAGCTATCCTTCCCAGAATCAAACTTCAGAGCCAAGATAACATAAGTAACCATCTGGCTCTTGAAGAGGTTATTCTACAAATTCTTCTTCCAACAATGCTCATAATTTCTACACAAAGACCAGGCAATCCTTTCAGCCCCAGTAAGGTTAAAAAAACCTAGACTCTCATCTAGGAATCCACAGCTTCTGAAAACTAAGGGTGTCTCAAGAACCTGGTGAATGGGGATCGTTATTGCATTTAATCATTGCAAAGATTCTCAAACTACGGGTTAAACCGCAAAACATCAATCAAAGTATCAAACGCCTTAGCTTCCCAATGGACACTACGCATGTTGCATTAGCAATTGCTAAATCCAGACCTGTTACCTTGGAATTGTTTATGGAAGTAGCCCTTTTGATCTCAAGTTTTCAGTCCTGTTTTGATTAAGGAATATCCAGTAGCATGTCTAATAAGGAGAGGGTACAGCAGACTCTGCTGATGGCTTAAGAACAGGTTGTCAAAATGCAGCAAAACTCAGCTGTTCCTTGACAGGAAGGTAACCAATATAAAGGTCAGGAGAAAAGAATGGGATGAACATTTCACCCACAGATAGCACACAGAGATGATAAGCTTAAGCATTATCATCAAGTTTCATTGCCAGATAGCAAACTATTGACCACATTATCAACAGAACACCAATTTACACACAGTATACTTTCACTTTCTTGCTGCATAGTGCTAAACAGGTGCAAGTAGAACGAAAAAATAGCTGAAATGCTCTTAATATATTATCCTTTCTACATTTCAGTGTAGATGCAATTAGTGGCCCACTTAACCTGCTAGGGTATATAATTTTATTTTTTTTTAATTAATAAAAGTCCCCGTTGTAAATGTTTTTTTTTAGCAAGTGAAGGTACAAAGACACAAAACAGTCTTCATCATCAAGGAAATACATTTATGGCAGAGTAGTATAGTGTACAAGTTCTCTAAGTTACTAAAACAATAGCTTATACTGCAGTGTAAGTTAGGCAAGCCTCATCTTTACTAACATAAATCAGTACTATCAAAAACAGCTCATGATATAACCAATCAACTATCTGTTTGACACTAATTTTTCAAAAGACACTGATTCTGAACCACTCCAATAGTCATATATATTTATTTTTCAAAGAGGAAGAAGATAAACATGAAGTCTTCTATCACTCCGCACTTAAAACTCTTTGCTTGGAAAACAGTGTTGAATATCTGTAAAAATATGCACACCAAATGTTTTTTTCAGGTAGGAAAGAATCTGTGGAAGCTTCTTCTAGGGAAAGAAATCCAGAAATGTAGCTTGAACTCTGGACAGAATGTCAAGTATGTAATTACTTGAAATATTATTAAAAGTAATAGAGTTATTACTTAAGGCCCTGAAGGAAAAACCCTGACACAGAATAGGTACACAGGTGGATATATTCGAACTTTTTTTTGCATAGTGAAATTACCAACAATCATACAATGCTTCAAAAAGGAAAGCCACCAGGAAAAGAATAATAAATTAAAAGCACAGAGGTATTATTCTTTGCAAAATAAAAACGAACTGTTGTCAAATGCACTCCCAAATTTAGTCTTGTGGTAAGTAGTGGCATTGAAATTTTAGCACTGATGAATGCTGATACCATAAAAATCAACAGTCTGGAGGTAAACAGGCGGTTTAAAATACCTAAATGCATATTTAAATTAATGTCTGTGCTGATTTTCAATTTGTAAAATCTTATATGCACTCATTTTGAATGTCATACCAATTCTCCTCAAAAATACATTCACTAGCACCCTCATGATTCCAAAGCTATTTTGAAATTTTACTTCCTTCACAAAGGCTTTTATTTTTGCTAATTTTGGCTTGCATAGAGGATCCTGTGTTTCATGAGTCAACAATGCCTTGCCAAAATGCTTTCACAAGTTGAAGACTGGCCAGGGAGCACCACCAGTGGTAAGAGAGCTTTAGTCAAACCAAGAAGCAAGTATCTATGAAAAGTTAAACATATAATTATCCAATGAACACAATAGCACAGTATTTAGTCTCTTAAATTATTATTTTTGCTGCAGGTACAAAGATTAGAACGGACTGCAACTTGTTTAATGAGACAACTTCTTTTACTGTCCTTCTTCTACAAGTCTTAAATTGACCACCTATACCCAGTTTGTCTTATAATCTTCTCTTTGTTCCTGCATCTTGCTATGTTGACAATCACATAAAGAGCCACATGCTTTCAAATTCTGGCTATAAATTAATCTCTGCTGTATCCTCCACCACCAAGGGAGGTAGAAGATAATTTTTTCTAATAATTACCCACTAATTATGTTTTTGTATGTAAGGATCAGAGCATTACACACTTTAATAAGCAAATGCATGAAAACCTGTACAACTACCTCTTGTAATACCATCAAAGACTAACCTTTTATAACCATCATCTGCCCCCTACTTGAAAGTGTGCACTCTTTGAAGCTGACCCTGTGTTGCTGTTTGTTTTGCAAGTTGCCTGGCAGAGACATTTGAGCTATAGAGAACGAAAACAGTGAGAAAGCATCTTCACCAGGTATCCCAAATTAGCTGAAGGGTTATCAGAAGGCCATTCCAAACAACAGCAGTGGTGGCACGCAGACCACATACAGCCAAGGAACTAGAAACTAAGAAGATCATACCTCCTCTCCATTTACAACAAAAGCAGATTCTAGATTTTTTTCACAGGTAAAGTTAAAAAACAAAACACAACAAAACCAACAACCAAAGAAAACAAATAAACCCCCTCAATATACTTGTTTTGAAACGGGAGTCTTCGTAATTTAAAATTGCACTAATAAAAACGTCACATTACCAAGAGCTGAAGTAACCTCAACTAATTAGCTGGCCTACTCTCTCGTGGGCAGAAGTAGGAAAAACCCTATAGTTCAGTAGTTTTCTTCCACTGTTTTCACTGCTTTTTACTTTAGCTTGTTAAGAAGGACAGTCTCCACTGTGACTGCAGATGCACAAATAATAAGAGCATGTTTCATTAAATGTTGCATGCCAAAACCTACATGCAATTAAGACTGACCAAACAGTTTTTAGGAGCTTGAACATATTTGCTTTCCCAACAAAAACTCCTTCTATAAGTAATGTACACATGCCTTCAGCACATGTCTATCAAAAGTATTCCTTCCCCAGGAGATAAAAGCAAGCTTCTCTCTCTCTCTCTCTATGCTGACTTGATCAGACAGTTATAGGTCTTAAATGTAAATGATGGAAACAACACAAACATTCCTGAGCAACAGGTGAAAAGAAGAAATTTCCACTGTTCACTGCTTCCCCACCTCTTCTGAACCATAATTAAGCTAGAGTCAGAGTCGTTTAGGTGAGAAAAGACCTTTAAGACCAGCGAGTCCAATCATAAATATAGCACTGCCAAGTCCATCTCTAAACCATGCCCGAGTGCCACATCTGCAGGTCTTGTAAAAATCTCCAGGGATGGAGACTCCACTACTTCCTTAGACAGCCTGTGCCAATGCGTCACAACTCTTTCACTAAAGAAATGTTTCCTAATACCCAATCTAAACTTCCCTGGGCACAACTTGAGGCCGCTTCTTCTTGGCTTGTCACTTGTTTGGAGAAGAGTCCGACCTCCACCTTGCTACAGACTCCTTTCAGGTAGTTGTAGAGCACTATGGTCCCTACTGAGCCTCCTTTTCTCCAGGTTAAACCACCTCAGCTACTCCTCATCAAACTCATGCTCCAGGCCCTTCATCAGCTTTGCTACCACTCTCTGGTCACAATCCAGCACCTCAATGTCCTTCTTGCAGTTGGGAGCCCAGAACTGGACACAGGATTTGAAGAGTGCCCTCACCAGTGCCAAGTACAGGGGGACAATCACTGCCCTAGTCCTGCTGGCTGGGCTGTTGCTGATATGGGCCAGGATACCACTGGCCTTCCTGGCCACCTCTGCACACTGCTGGCTCTTGTTCAGCCAACCATCAACCAGTATCCCCCAGCTCCTTTTCTGCTGAGCAGCTTTCCAGCCACTCTTCCCCAAGCATTGCATGTTGTGATCCAAGTGCAGGACCTGACGCTTCACCTTGTTGAACCTCATCCAACTGGCCTCAGTCCATAAATCCAGCCTGTCGAGATCCATCTGTAGAGCCTTCTTATCCTCTACAGATCAACACTCCTGCCCAGCTTGGTGTCATCTGCAAACCAACTGAGGGGGCAACTTCCCTAGCTTCCCCCTTTCTCTGCTCTTTCACTGCAGTGCCCCACTGATTAAATACAATTTCTGAGAAAACCAAGAAGCACCAGTTTTTCATTCCAGCTTTTATCCTGGTAAGCCACATGCTGTCCCATTAAAGGAAATTTAAACAGCAACTTTGTCAGATATTTGATACACCATAAGCACAGAGAACCTGCCTTAGTCTTCCTGTGCTGGCAGCCTGGTGCACAGCTGAGAGCAGCTACCATGCACCCATCGCTCACCACTCTTTGGATCCAGAGATTTAAAATCTTATCCAATCACTGAAATAAGATACTGAACAAAAAACAGAATAAGTAATTTACAAATGCAGTCATGTCATTTTATCATGGTCATCACACTAGATGGACTACATTACCTAGATAACTGAGAATTCCATATAGGTTATTTATCAAACTAGCTATATATTCACAAATTATTCAAACAGTATTAGAGAAAACTGAAATTCAACCAAGAAATTTGTTTGAAAGAGAAAAATGTTTCAGGAAAGATAAAAATGTTGATTATAAAAAGAAAAGTACCCTTTTGTAACAGATTATTTTCTTCTTTGAGGAATGAAAATATCACAATTAAATGGCAGCCACTTGTAAATCACTAATGTTAAGGGACTTTTGTACGGTTTCTTAACAGTAGTCAACACTGAAAACCAGAGGCAAGCTCAGATTCCAAAGAATAAAATGTTCTGCACAGAGAGAGAGGGTTTTGCAGGACAAGCATAGCAGAGGAGTATCATTACCAATGCATCTTATTCTGTGCTTATTCAACCCATGTGGGCGTGCCTTCTACATAACCATCTGATGTGTGATCTTAGTTATATTTCCAATGCCAAAACCAGTAACAAAAGCCTCTTAAATTAACTGATCTTTTTAGAGCAAAAGTAGGTTTTAAGTAACGATGCTGAATATAGTAGATGCAAATAAATGTACCAGCTTATTACAAGAGACTTTCGCCATTCTTATTCATTTTTCTTAAGAAGCTTTCACTAAAATTTCATTATGTTTAATGAAAAAACATAATATGGTAAATTACTAATAATTCATGACAATATTTTCCCCTGCGATTGCACGACCTGGTCACATAACGGCATAGTCAGATACTGGTCTACATTAAGAGACTTACTGTGATTTTATTAATCTTTCCAGAAAGGTTTGCATGCAGTATTCCACACTGGCTAAAACTTAAAACCGGCAGATTGTTTGATTGATTAATCAAATCAAATTAAGTGCTTCCATACAATTTATGTCTGATTTTTTTCCTGAGTTTTGCTTCTTGGAGGAGTTTATCACAGAGCTACATAAGTTAAAAGCAGTTTTACTGCATGCAACCTTTTCAAAATCACACACAGGAACATCCATCTGGGGTCAGATCAAAAAACTCGGTCTATGCCAGTATCTCACCCTCCCATATAATCTCAGGTGGTTGCCTAAGGAAGAACAAAACTAGAGTAGGCAAGATGCTTCTCCCTCATGGGCTTTTCAAGCTAGATATGGCTCCCCATTCTAAGTTACTCTTAAAAGATTTCCCTTCTTTGAATTTCTCCAGTACCGCTTGAATGCAAATAAACTTCCACCATCATCCACAGCAACTCTTGGCAAGGAAACCTACTGCCTCTTCATTTAGTTCATTGATTATTCACATAACACAGGATGTAATGACTAGTTGAACCACTTGTCCATGACATCTACTGGGTTTTCTTGTTTATTTTTTTGTTTTAAGCTTGCTACTTTGTCCAGCTCTGTCTTCATCTATCATCTCTCTTTCAGGTTCAGGACTCTCAGTGTGTTTAAGTAAACATGCAGCAGAAGATACTCCTACTTTTGCTCTGAGAAATGCTGTGAGGATGAAGATATTCCAGTTCCAGAGATCTGAATTTGAGGAGGTGAAGTGAGAGAGTGAGAAAAGGGAAATTGATCAAAGGCCCAAGCTTCATATGGTATTACAACACAGGCAAATTCCAAATTAACAACAGCAGCACAGCAATGTGCCATAGTTTTTCCTATTCCTAATACTTGTTTCTGGGTAGGTTGTTTGGGGATGGGGTTTTGGGTTGTTTTTTCTTTTTTGGGGGGGTTTTGGTGGGGTTTTTTTGGTTGGTTGTTGTTTTGCTTGTTTGGGTTTTTTGACCTACACTGAACACTGAATAGATGCCTTTACAAACTCCTGACTGCATTATTTCAGGCCTGAGTAGTATCTGTTATTCCAGAACTCATAATTTTGTGTATAAAATTGGAATCGTTCTCATTTTCCTGTTCTCACAAAAGTAATCCAAGTTTTCTTCCATTTTATACATAAATAGTTTCTAGAAAAAAACTGAAAACAACTACTAAAAGCTGTTTACTACAGGAGCCAACACAGATAAATTTGGACAGATTAGGATTAGTTTGTGGAATTGTACAGTAATTCCTTATATCTATGTTGAAAAATACATCACATTTTCCAGTCAAACCATAAATATACTGTGCCTTCTGTTAGCTCAGGTATTTTTAGCTAGTGCTTTACGAAGTACATTCTTCACCCCAGAAAATTATCATAGTTGAGGGCACCTTACAAACATCAGGTCACAGAGTTAAAAAGAATACATTACTGCATCATAAATCTGACAAGCGTATTTCAGTGGTTATTCACAGGGAACAAGTGGCTGTCTGTAGTTTAATAGCCTTTGCAAAAGCAGAAGTATTTTGAACTAAGACTCCCTTTCCCCGCCCCAGTTAAATATTCTATCATATAACGCATTGCAATCTACGTCAGTTGATGCCTATCTGTACATACTGGGTTCAAAGGTGTGTACGTGTTTACATTTGCAGGACATTTTTTCTAGAAGGTAAAGGAAAGAGGAAGCATCATCTGCATTAGTCAATCTTCGTACTCTAGTCCCAGTAATTGGCTGCAGCAGCTTTCAAAATTCTTCTTTCTGAGTCAGTTTCTGATACTGCACTCCCTCTCTGGGCAGACAGGAACGCAGGGAGGAGACACGTGTGCCAGAGGGTAGGGCTGTCGGGAGGACTGGCTCTACAGGAATCTCGTATGACATTCAATAAGGACAAAGACCAAGTCCTGCTCCTGGGATGGACCTAATTCCTGTGACTGCAGAGTGGGGCAGGGATGTAGGCCCAGAGGTCCTGATGGGTCAAATGTCAGCCAGCAGCAAACTCTGCAACACTGGCCAACAGAACCCACGGCTGTATGAAATGGTGCGTGGCCGTACAAAATGGAGCGTGGCCAGAAGGCTGACAGATTTAATCACGCCCCCTTTTCTTTATCACTTTTTACACCACATCTATAATGCTCTGTCCCCAGTTTGGCGTCCTGTAGTACAGGAAAGACAATGATAAACTGGAGCAAGTTAAGCAGAGATCACCACAATGGTCAGAGCTGGATATCCTGAGCTTGATCATCCAGCTTGTTCAGTCTGGAAAACAGTTCTTCAGTCAAATTTTATTTTGGTGGTGGTAATTCTTTTTCTTCCTTTTGTTTCTTAAAGACAACAGATCTCTATCATTTAAAAGAAACATGAGGAGATCATGCCTTTTGTGTGGTTAAACTTGGCTAGTATCTAGCACTTTTCCATCCCTCCTCCTCTTCTTATCATCTAACCATGTGGTGAGACATTATTTCATTTAATTGATTTCAGTGACAACATGAAAACAACCCTGCAACCCTCTGGAAATGTGCTTTATAAGAGTATTTGAATCTATTATTGCATTACCATTTGCATTCTACAGTATTCACAGTAAAAAAAAAAAAATCTGTTACTGCCACTTTACTATAAGTGTTTTAATTAAGCAGTAATAATAATTAGAATTGAAACGTTTGAAAGCTCAGGAATAAAAATGGCCAAAAGTAGGGGTTTGTATGAAGTAGAATTGAGAAGTGTTAACGGACACTTCAGCTTTACTTTCACTATTTAGAGAGCATGGTTAACTGGCAGACACCTGTATCCATGGAAAACTTCAAGAAGTCAGCTTTCCCACTATTTAAATATAAAGTTCTTCCTGTTGAGCTGTCTGCAGAAAAACTAACTAATCTTCAGCAATTTAGCAGTAAAATACAATTAAAAATAATGAAACAGTGAACTCACATATGTGTTTCAGTTTAATTGATATTTACTAATGCAAGCTTATTCTTTCTGTAAGTTCTTCAACTTCCAACATCAGACACAAGAACTTTTTTGGACAGAAGAAAAAAGAATCACCACCAAAAAATGCAGGTTTTCTCTTTACCTTCTTTTATAACTCACTGCTCCTCATCCAAATTATTTTCCTCTCTCTTCTCCATTGTTTTATGAACTGCATTTAATACTGGGATGTTAGAGGATTAAAATGAATACAGGTGCCTAAGGTTTAGATGGATTCCCATGGGAATACTAAAAGGGTATAGAAACTTCTCTTAACACAAACAAACATTGAAAATGTATTGTAAAGGCTTTTAGTAATAATTTTGTATCCCCATCCCAAAAAGGTTAGGCCAAAGATACTTTTAAAATGTAATAGGATCAAAAATAAGGACTTTGAACAAACCAACACCATTCAGCAGAAAGCTACTGTAATCTAATAAAAGTATTTGAATTCAAATATAAAGCTATGGATCTATATCACTAGAGATACCTGAATTGGTTTCAATACAACTAACACACACTATATGTATTTTTTTTTCCAAATTTGTTGAGACTCCTTCTGTATACCTCCAGGTGCAGAACTCCAGAGTTTTTCATTCTTACAGCAGAATCATCTTCACAAAATAGGTAAGTGGTAAAATCAAACACTATCAAAAGTATAATCTCATAAAGGAAGTATAAACTATTAACTGTTAAATCACAACAGCAAAAATTATCAATCTCAAACATTTTTCATAATGGTCAGAAAATTCACAGATAAAGCAGAAAGATTAAATAGCACCACACCCAACACTTCATAGACTTTACACTGAAGAGTTGGAGGTAATTTCCAGCAAGTATAGTCCAAAGTCTGGAACATATTTTATTGCCTACAACAGTTTTACTGGAGTGATTTACAGTTTATGGAGATTAATAACATGAGCATGAATATTTTACACTTAAACACAGCCGTTTCACTAGACTGATAAAATACACTTTTAATGTTCTTTATGTCTGCATACTGTCCTAAGTATTAATAAAAGTTAAACTTGTGAAATGAATGATCTTGAAATTAGTTATAAACAAAATAAATATAGCAATGTCAAGGTTTAGAATATATGGCTATGCCCAGGAAATTAATGTATTTCTATGACATAGCTGACAGCTAAAAGAGAATTCACACACTTAAAAAGTTGTAGGAACATTTCTAGTCATTTGAAGTGGGGGTGCTGCACTTTTCCATTTCAAGGGAACTGTCACTAGGAAACTTGGTCACCACAATAAGGGCCTATTACAACCACATGTGCAAAAAAAAAA
>VXAU01001100.1:1343895-1363759 GCA_013399695.1 Formicarius rufipectus | reverse complement strand
AAAAAAAAAAAGTTATTTACATGGACAGAAATGGGGGAAAAGCATCATTCATTGTTCTAATTAAGTTTTGGTTAAAGGGTTTGCATTTCAGCTTTCCAGACCCACAGAAAGCTGTCTTTTCCTCTTTTCATCTCAACTTGAATTCCAAGGTAGTTTCTAAAATGCCCAAGCCTTTAAGGTGACTGACTCTTCAGTGACATAGGTATAAGCTGGAGAATTTATGTAGGTACAAGTTTTGGGCTAACTATTACTGTCCTTCTTGCACTGAAGAACTTGGCTTTCATCCAGTTCATAACTTTCTATTCCACACAAAATAAAAAGGCAGGAAAGGGTGGTTCCATGTTGTGTGTTTAAGTGTTTGGGTTGGTTTTTTTTTATTTTGAATCCAAATTAAAAATAAGTTTTTCAACCCACTAAAATGCACAGCAAATTTAGGTTCAAGTCCATCAGGCAGTTTTATTGTAAGAATTATATTCTTGAGAAAGAAAAAAAGATATATTTCAAGATGATGTAGCAATTCTGCAAATATGTTAGATATGGAGAAAGACCTAAGTATGAATTCAGTATTATCAACAGCAATACCAGTTCTGAGCTACCTGTTCACAAACTGACTTGCATTCTTTCTCTGCCTTCATTGTTGGGATTTTTTTCCTGTTGTGGGTTGTTTTGTTGTTGTTGCTGCTGCTGCTGTTGAGGTTTTGTTTGTTTGTTTCCTTTTCAAATACACATTTTCAGGATGTTTGGTGTTTTGAGCATTGTATGGCAGCTCTTCCTGAAAGATGAAATAGGACACAAGTCCCAAAAGAGTGTGTCATCATCACACCTCAAACTTCCAGGCAGGTCACTTGCCAGACAGTTTAAAGAGCTAAATGATACTGGTATAGCAACCTCTCCAAAACACAAATTTCTAAGGCTGCTGACAACAGTTCTCCACTCAAAAAGACCATATTTTAGGGGCTTCTGTGAACATTGCTTTCTTCAGTGGTCTACCCAACAGCACTAACATTCATCCCATAGAACAGAAATTTCACTTTGCCTTTGTTGACCCTGCAAAGAAAGCACCCTGAGCAAGAAACACAAGCAGAATCAGGAAACGCAGCATATTGCCCAGGACTAGACAGGATGAACATTCAACTCATGAAAAACATCAACTTCTATTAAAAAAAAAATCTTCTATAATTAGAACCTCATATCTACTATAGAGTGAAACTGTGGTTTTGTGTGTTACCAACACAAGATCAGGAACTTGCTAAGGGACTGAAATTAGCACTGGAAGGAGCTACACCTGCATTCAACTCCTTTGAGCTACTAACTTCACTCTTACTTTTAAGAATCCTATTAGATCTGCACATTTAGTGGTTGCACCCAAAAGAACAAGTGAGGCAACGTCATCACTGAAAGGAGGTGCTGATGGTATTGTAATTTAAATTAAGGTATAAAGAAGATAGGTACTAGAGGATGCTTTGTGTTTAGCTTAACTCTCTGCTAGAAGGTGTCCTTTCTGACAACACCTACAAATAGAAAGTTGCTTAGTAAAGGACAGGAGCAGTGATGTGCAAGGTAATGATTCTGTATGTATGCTTAAAATAGTTAATGTTGCTAAAATAGTTAACTCATATAATCAGAAGGACATCTGATGAAACTTATCTTGCTCCAAATGGAACAAGAAATGCAGAATATATGCTTACAGCCACATCACATAGCAACAATTTCATTTTTTCAGGCTTTATTTTGAAAGCATCTGTTGTTTGAACAACCTTTTTAGCTGATATTTTAAATTCAGAAAGTATTCTCTCTGAACTGAAATAGACAGCCTGTCTCAAAAACTCAGTTGAAATGCAGGAACACAAATATGAACATGACATATAACAGTTGTTACTTCTCTCCAGTTGGCTTTAGTTATATAGAACTTTATGATACAGAAAGTACAGCATTCAAATTTTTCCAGGATTGGTTTTTGCTTTAGAAAATCAGGAGAAAAAAATTGTGCTAAAGAAACATTAAAAGGTTAAGTTAAAAACTACTCCAAATTTTGAAATACCAGGGCCAAAGTCAAAGCTCTGTTAGTTCGTCTCATGTATGCACTTAGTCCCACTTCAGCAATACTTCTCCAACAGGGTTTTTTGTTTGCTTTATATGATTTACAAGACTGATAATGAATACATGAAAAAGTACAGAGCAGCAAAAAGACAAAGGCCTTATCAAAACACCAAGATCTGCAAGGTGATGAGATAATTCCAGCTATCTCTGGAATCACAGAATGATTGGGTTGGAAGGAACTTTAAGGATCATCTACTTCCAACTCCTCTGCCATGGGAAAGGACACCTTCCATCAGACCAGGTTGCTCAAAACCCCATCCAACATGGCCTCAAATACTTCCAGGGATGGGGCATCCACAGCTTCTCTGAGAAACCTGTTCCAGTACCTCACCACCCTCACAGGAAGAATTTCTTCCCAATATCTCAATGTAAATCTACCCTTTTTCAGTTTAAAGCCATTATCCCTGTCCTGTCCTAAATGCCCTTGTAACAAGTCCCTCTCCATCTTTATTGCAGGCCCCTTTTAGGTACTGGAAAGCTGCTGTAAGGTCTCCCTGGAGCCTTCACTTCTCCAGGATGAACAAACCCAATAATCTCAGTCCGTTTTCAGCTCTGTGCTCCAGCCCTCTGATCTTCTTCATGGCCTCCTCTGGATTTGCTCCAGCAGGTCCACATCCGTCCTATGCTGGGGGCCTCAGAACTGGACACAGCACTCCAGGTGGAGTCTCAGTTTTCAAGTTTAATTCAAGACATACTTTAAATATAGCTCTGTAGTTACAACAGTAATGAAAGCCAAGTATTTTAATTTGCTCTTGTATTGAAGACTAAAATTCATGTGGTAAAACTTCAACATCAGAACTCAGGGGCTGTGCCTATAAAAAAAACAGTTTGCCATTTAGGATTTTGCAGTGAATTGTTTCTATGGGGGTTTTTTTGGGTGCTGTTTGGTTTTGTTAATTTTGCTTAGTTTAATATTTTCATCTGTTAACCCACCATTGCTTGGGTTTATTATTAGAATTTAATGAGATTCTTTAACTGGACACCTCATTTTACAGAATTACTTTTTTTTTTTTTTTCAGGTAGAAGAATTAGTTTGTTTGAAAGAAATTACAGATTTGAGTTTACACTTAGTCTGATCGTTCAGGCTGCCTCCTTTAAAACTGATAATTGGGATAACAAACCATCAGAATCGAAATTTGGTGTCCGTCTATGAGAACTCTCACTTGTAACTCCATGATATGATTTTACTAAGAATCCTTCCACAGCTGGGAACAACCGGGTGTGTCAGCCCTAAAGAGCCGGGTAAGGAAGTGCTTAACATTTTTAAATAGTAACCATGCTGACAACTGAGAGTCACTAAGCTCATATTACATTCTTACTTTGACAGAACTAAAAAAGAATCAGAATAAGTATTAAGACCATCTTCCATCAGTATAAATAAAAAATAAACTCACAAACTGTTGGGCTGTAAAATAACATCTCCTCCAATTAGAAATAATAAAATCTTAGGCCAAAAAAAAATCAAATATACTGAAAGAACTGAAGAGGGACACCTATACATTTACACAAATAACTAGCCACTGAACAAGATGATGTGCATATGACTGCTGGGCACGGTATGTCAGGAGTAAGTCCATCTGGATGATCTTTCTTGAAACACATGACACATCCTGTACTATACCATTGAGCAATAACTTCTGCAGATTTACAGAAAGATTGTAAATCTCAGACATTAATCCCCACTCCCATTTTCACTGGTAGAAAAGAAACCATACATGCCAGTACACTTTTTCCACATAACCCAACTACTAAGCTTGCTGATCTGGCAAAGCATAAAGTTTGCAAGGCTTGGACAGCAACCAGTAATTTTAGCCAACCCTCTTCACACAAACTTCTAAACAATTAAATTTTAAGGAGCCTTTTCTTTGCAAAAAGGATAATCACATAATCACTTGGAACTGAGAGTCTGGGTATGTAAGAGGATTCTTGCTTCTGTCCCAGATTACTTCTAGTAATTATAGAGGAGGGTTTTTCATCACTGCTGTGCATCATCTCAGTGGCAACAGAAAACAAAATGCAAGTTAAAGTTGTAGCCTCCTTACCAGATAGAAATATTATTTTCATAGAACAGATTGTGTTCATAAGGAACTGCAAGTCTTTACCTCGACTCAGATACCACAAGAACACTGCATCACATACAAATGAAGAGTTTGGTGTCTCTGAACGGCTTTGTGATGTTGTTGATTAGATGGAGTGCTATCAACAAAGATACAGAAGACAGCAAGCACACTCAGAAATAAAGTACAAGAAGAAAATTACTTTTCCTGCTGGGAAGGGAACATGCCCAGGTGGGACAGGATGGCAGTTTGAGATGCCAAATGCCTGAGGGCGTATGACTTCCCACAAGGTAAAAAAGGAGGAAATACCACACTTAGCTGCCAGGCAGCAGGGACAGGAGAAGCAGATGGAACAGCTCTTCACAGAGATCATTCCCCTCAAAGCGCAGATGTTCCTCCTGAGGACCTTCCCAGCACCAGAGGTGTCAGATAAACTAAACAGGTCTACAGAACATGAAGTGCAACAGAGATGCAACCTCCCAGCCAGTGTGAGAGACTGGTTTTGCTCTGACATAAGATGACAACTTTCATGTCCTGCTTAGAACCAGAAGTGGACCCACCCTTTTAATGGCACCTTCCTCTTATCTATTTTCCATATCCCAGGCAAATCAGGCACTTTGTCATCCCTGACAATACATACATGGATACTACCAGTGCCCTCTTCTCTGCCATCCCAGCCTGTCATGCTGACTTTTATTTAATCTATTTTGGGTAGACAAAAAGCATGTGCTAATGACGGTGTAACAGCAGAACACAGCAGTCCTGCTGCGGTGTCAAAATACACAGTGCTTCAGGCACACGTTAATATTATCCCATACAACATATCGCAGCTGGTTTAAGATGTGGGCAATTAGCCTCAGGTAATGGCAGCAAACTGAATCTGCTTAGGAATGTCAGAAAGCCAAAAGTTAAATGCAATCTTTTATAAAGAGCTTTCTTTCTTTGTGACAAGAAATTATTTACTTCTAATTATAAAACAAGAGTTAACAGCGGATAACACATAAGCAAGACATGAAATAATACCCCTTTTCTAAGTCCTCAGATCCTACAAATTTTGAAGACATTTATAATGCAGACTGAATGTAAGACATTACTTATTTCTATTAAATAATAAAAAGACACATCAGATAAAATACCTAATCAGACAGCATTTCTCTCCTGACACACATATAACTCCCTGAAAATCCTCTGAAGACTAGCTTGCCCTCTGAGTAACCAAATTATTTCTATAATTAACTTTTCACTGGACAGAGTTATCTCTGTGTAACTTATTTCCTTCATCTCTTGGAATAAAACCTCCCTCCTGTCCCTCTTCAACCTCCTAAAAATGTCAAAGAGTGCTAGTATAGGTAGGGTACCATTTTACAGCATGCTCAGATACAGAAGTTTCAAATTACTCTGTAAGCATTTTATACACACTGTGGGACTGTCATATGATATATAATGTGTGGAGAATCAAACTTACACTGAAACAAATTAAAAGAGCATGGTTATATGGCTGGCAGCTCTTTTGACTAACCCAGACCCCCCACATTGCTGTCTGTAAGAACTACTCAATAGTTGAATCTGTTTTTTTGAAAAATATGATTAGACCATTGCTGAATAGATACAATGTAAAACCCCTGTTGCCTCGTGACGACTTCAAATTCCAGCCTTACTCTCTGCTCACAGAGCTGGGAAGGGAACTGGTGGTGCTGAAAGGACCCCAAAAAAACCTCAGTTACAGATAGACTGGATGAATTTCATGGCTGACCTCACTTGGGTGCCGCGGTTTAATGTAGGGACGAGTCGGACAACATACCTTGCACAACAGTTTGCTAACTCGACCTCCCCGAGGTTTCAGTTTGTCGCTGTTAACACTGTTGAAGACCAACTCCTGAGAACCTCCAACCATTCCCAGCTATACCCTCCTAGCAAACCTCCACCAAAATAACTTTAGCAAGGGCATTGTGGATAATTTAAGCACGGCAGAGGTTACCAACCCTCTGGCTTTTGACATGACATAGGAAAGAGAGGAGAGAATACCAACATCCTGGAAAGATGCCAAGTCCCTAAACACCAGATTAGCAAGAAATTACGTTTCGTGTATGAGTCAAAGATTGGAAAATACATTGCCATCTCAAGTATCAGACTTCAAAACAGTATGAATTTTCATTCTGAAACCAGGCAGAGAGCATGTCAACATGCTACAGCCCGATCCACCTACAAGAGATTTCTTTCTAATTAAAGCAGTTATATGTCATTTCACAATATTTTTTTCATTGTATCTACAGAAGGATTACTGACTGTTCCTCTTTAATAAAACTGGTAATTAAAGACAGGAATCTATACGTAACATTTAACCTGACAGGTTTCCAGCTCACTAAAGCTTTTTCCTTTTTGTTTGAGACAATAAATTCACCCTTTGTACCAATAAACACAGTTCATACTGTAACAAAACAAGATGCCCCAGAATGACTTTTGCCATGACATTTATCTTAAAACACCAGTCTATACAGTAAAGTTCCATCTTAATCTCTCAGAAACTGGTAATAAAATCCTTATTAGGAGACACAGCAGTCCTGAAACATAAGAACCCACTAATTATATTTCAGAACCAAAACCACTGCTATTTCACAAGAAAACTCTTCTCTCCATAAACATGACAGTTATCCTTTGTGCAATTCAGTATTTAGTTTCTATACACACACACATCCCCCTTGACATGGGACATGACATAGAGTGACAAACACCTGATTAATATTTGGAGCGGCAAGACCAGTAAACCTTTAGGAACACTGTACCTAAGTCCCAAATTCATTCAGATAAGTATCAGAAGTGCCACCTCAGTCTTTCAGATCTTGCATCAGTAATCACAAAGCATAGAGAGAAGTTGATACTTTTGATATAATTTAACAGTTAATTTTGCTCCAAGTTTAAAATAATCTGAACAGTTTCCATCTCACATTAAATGTTGTAAATATTCATTAACAACTATTTTGCTTGTAAGGTATTATAATAATACTTCATTTTTAAAATTACACTTCTGCAAATCTTATCTAGTAGTCCTAACAAGGCTTAAAACCTCACCACAATATTCCGAACTGCTCATACCGGATTAAAAGAACTTTCCATAGGCAAACATTAAAAAGGGGTGGGGGGAAGCCACCATGAAAGAGCACAGAGGGAGAAGGAAAAGAAGAAAACAAAACAACAGAACTCACTTGACTGTAACTCGATTGGACAAATCCTGAAGATCTCCTGGGTGAAAAAGCTGAGCTTCTTTCAGTCCAATATTTTCGCACGCTTTCAGAAAAACATTTATATTATCCTGCAAAGAGAAGCAGAAAGCAGTTGCTTAGTTAAAAGCACTAAGCAGGTTTTGCAAGATGATTAGTGCGAGCCTTTAAATGTCAAAGTCCAGCTCACAGAAATAATACTGGAAAAGCAATCTTCTGGATCATAAACGCTGGTCGTTTTCACATGCACACAGGCAGGCTGGGCTGCGATCTCGGGGACTGAGGGGTATGTTAAAGATTACCTGGCATAAGGCAGCGGTGAGCCAGTAGGCAGCAATCTCCACTTTGATGTCAGCTCTGCTCAGCAAACAAACGCCCTCTTCCTAGCTTTGCACAACAAGCCTCACCTCTTGCCTTTAAAAATAACTCCAGCTACTGACATTCACCACCCAGAAACTCTTGGCAGAGGAGGAAGAAGAGGAGGGACATGCCGTTTCTATGCTCACAGACTGATGAGGGAATACTGCACCTGGAGTCTGGGTTTGGTTGCTGAGCAAAGCTCCGGAGAGACACAAACCAAACTGTACTCAGGGCTGCTGCTGCCGTTTTGGAGGGGTTTCTCTCCTTACAGTTCCTCCTCTTCCTGCCTTTCCCCGCCCCTCCCCGCCCCAACCTCACACCAATCTATAATAAAATATAGGTGCAGCACCCACCCCCTGCACCTGCTGCAGGATCAACTGACTCGCAAGGGAAATGCTAAAAAGTAATTATTCCAACGATATATAGAGAGATTATAGAACTTGAGATCCCTTTCCACTTCATAAACAATAGGCAATAAGCAAGAAATTCCTTCTCGTTAAGGCGGAATGCTATCAACAACAAAAGAATGTGCCCTCTTGCGCACTTGCTCCCTTCAGCTGGAAGCCAAAGGAAAAGGTACACAAAGTTACTTAATTCATAAACTACACACAAGCACTGTCATTAAGGGTTTGTAAGTCAGAGTAGTGTTATCAAGATTTCAATAGTATGGAAAGGCTCCACTTTAACAATTTAATACACTTTAAACTTTTATATATATATATATACATAATCACTGCATGTAACAATTACTCCTGCATTAAATATTTATTTTTTAAAATATCCACAAAGAAAACAACAGCTGCTTCTAATACAGACTTTAGAAAGTAAAACAAAGCCAAGAATCCCCACAGCCTTCTGTTTTGAAGGTCCCTGGGATTCTAGTATTCCTTATCAGTCTGTCAACATGGCTTCATGGGAGGAAAATATTTGAACAAGGTATTCCCCATGCAGGCTGCACGCTAGGTGTTACCACATCTGAAAGATCCCAAGTGTCTCACACCGTGAAGGTTATGCCCCAAAGCCTGAGACACAACGTGCCATTATGGGGGGTGCTCCGCTGCAGGGGAACGCAACACTGTAATGGTGATGGGGGACACGATACAGTGGCAGATGAGAGGAGGGGACTGGGAAGGATGGAGGCAACCTCGCCTCTGCCCACGTACAAGTCCCTGCAGTGCCCAGGGGACTGCCCGCACATACCAAGGTAGCACTTCATGCTGTGGGGTGTAGCCTCAGAAGGGGCATTTACTTTTCCTTTCCATGCAAGTGCCCCTTTTTCTCTTTTCATGCATCATGGGGAAAGCTGGCTAGATGCTTTATTCAATTAATATTTGAATGTCATACTAGCACCAAAACCCCAAGGACTAAAAAACGCATCATTTCATCTGCATGCAAGAGGCCACAGGCTACAGTTTCAGTGCAAGAAGAATTATTTGTTAAGCAACAACCTGAGATCCGTGTTCTGGGGTCTAGGGAGTCCAAGAAATTGGCAGGTAAGGCACAAAAAGAAAGGAGTAGAGCAGGAGGAATGAATAGCTGCAAGGTAACAAACTGAAGTGACACCAACACCAGTGAAGGCAACATGGTCTGACTGGTCTGACCTGCAGCCAAAACTCTGAGCAAACTCCCAGACCAATAGGTTATGTCAAATGAAGAAAATAAGCACATTGTGCAGGTAAAAAAGGAAGAAGAGTCAGAGGTAGAGAAATAGATGCAGCCTGCTCCCTGAGAGCAATAAAAACAAAAATGCTTGTTGGTGCACAAGAGAATTAATTTGGAAGGTGTCTCAGTGATTAAACCCACCAAGCACCAATAAATAACACTTATAGCCCAAGAACATCATCACTGACAGGAGTCAAGACCTTCAGAAACGGGGTTGGAAGCAGGGGGAGATAACAGAAGAGGCAGAACACACAGTTAGTCAAGGCACTCATATGGGGGATAAAACATGGTTCAAAATCTCCCTCCCCCAGCCCCCAAGCCTGAAGTTTGACTATGCCAGTCATCTTGCAGGTTACTGCCCCAACACCAGCTTTTCTCCAGTCAGGGCCTGGAAATGACCCACAGAGCACCATAAGATGACACCAAATAGGTTGTTGCTCAGGTTTGGACACTGATGCAAAAAGGTATCATTTCAACATATCAGCACTTCTAAATACTGTCCTTGCCAAGTTATTCTTGGCCATTCCTAATCATTGTAGTAAATCAGCAAAGCCACAGGTCTTAAAATAGCTAGCAGCCATTTTAACTCTACCAGAATAATGAATGTGAAGATGAATCTTAAATAGCACCACAGAAATAAGTAGAAAAAAAATGACAAGTTATCAACCTTGCAATTAGATTTATCATTAGAAATGTGAACAGGAACATTTCTCGGTGATTAATGCACTCAAATATAGGAAGCCATTACACTCTTCCTTTTACCAATGTAACTGTACTTTAATAAGATTAATGGTTGCTCTACTTCACTTCAGAGGCTATACTGCAATCTGAATCTCATCACACTTCACAAAAATGGTTCTTTTTTAAGCATTCAGAACTCAAAAGCCTGAAAAAGCACAACACACCAGAGCTATCTCCAGGTGACAAAAGTCACTGAAGTGATGTGCTTGAGGAAAAAAGCTTCATACTTGCATCTGACAGTTTCCTCTACCATCAAGGTGTGCCCAATCTCTGTAAACAAGGGCAGGCCATCTTAAATTAAAGATTCAAATTAGCAGAGTTGCAGGGGAAAAAAAAAAAAAGGATTATGATGAGGAGGAAAGACAACGGACTTAATACAACAAAAACTGGAGAATTCGATTCTATTTACACCAATAAAATGGAGCACGAGAAGCAATACTGGTGCCACCTGTCAGAACAGGAGAAGCAAAATCAGATGGGGAGAGCTAACCAGTCCAAAAGCAAGGATTCATCATCAAGCAGATCAAATATTTTTTTGCAAAAAGCATAACGTTCTGGCCTTAAATAGAGAAAGCTCTTGAACTAAGGGATAAAAATCATCTAGTTTATGTTTGTTCATGTTATTAACAGAGCTTGATCAGTGCATTTCCCTGAGCATCTGAAGTTGGAATTAACATCATAGAATTACAGGTTTTAAATCACAACAAAAATAAAGTCTGAAGTCTAAACCACAAAATTCAAGTGTAATTCATTTCTGGTATGCTATTACTACTTCTAAGTGCTTTGGTGAGAGGGGGTGGGAGATTGGAATGAGACTATGGGAAGGGCTGTTTTTCCCCGCCTAACGGTGTGTATGATGAAACAACTGAGAATTTCAGCTGTTCCTAACGTGACTTGAGTTTCCCACATGCTGTACAGATTTATAGTACATGCACAATGTAGAATGCTGATCAGGTAGAGCTATTACCATTCAGTATCTCATTGTTGCCTTAAACTTCAAAGTAAACCGCTCCCAAAAGCTCTGCAAAGTCAGAATGTGGAAGAGACAGAGCTGCCAGTGGGAAGCAGGTCATCTACGAGCAGGTATTTAAATATTGCCATCTGGGTAAATTACAAGTGATACCGCACACTTTCAGCTATGCGCCTGCCTTTCTGGTCCCCATAACTGGGCATAACTAGGCACAAAACTTTCCCTCTTCCTGTTCCTAAAGCATCTCCCTCTAACCAGTGCTGAGAAGGAGCCAAGATGTCATGCCCATACCAAAAATGTGACTGTGGTCCATACCCTCACTTCAGCATCCTAGCAGAGCAGGAGCCGTTCTCACTCCTGCAATCCCATGGACATGAAGAGAGGAAAGGGCTGAGTCTTTCCTGTCCTTCCTTCCTTACTAGTCCTCAGTGTTGCTTCTGCTCCTAGGCAAGGGGTTAGGGGGCTGTACCAGAGCTCTGCACCTCCAGCAGGTGAATGGGTTAGGAAGAGCAGGGCCAACACTGCAGGGCTGCTCACTGCTATCACTATCCTGCAGATTGTAAAGAAGAAAGAAGCCAATCACCATATGGAAAAAACACTAGAATATGGACACTTTCCTTAAAAAATAATATTTAAGGAGTAAAAATTAAGGCACGGGGTAGTCATTCTATGCTGTGCCTGTAATCAGTACCTAATGTATGTCACCTCATCAAGAACTTGAAAAGAAATGTAAACAGAGCACTCGTGAGATGCTGGTGCTGGGAAGTACATAGGTTCCTCAACATCTAAAAAAAACCCAAAAAACAGAGGGAAAAGAGAACTTTGGAAAGAGGGGAAAAAAGAATCAACATGAGCAAGAGGAAAGTGAGAGAAAAGTAAAAAGCAAATATGCAAAATTGATCAAAAAGAAGTTGACCTTAAGGGGAAAAAAAAAAAATAATCAAAACCATTGTATGAAAAAAATAGAAAAAAAAAGACTCTCTAACGTGAAAGAAAATAAAATAAAGGGTAATTAAAAGAAGTCTCCACATAAATATAATCTTATTTTGGCTACTTAAATGCAGCATAACATCACACCAAATTTGGCTTGTGTATTTGAGCTGCAATTTTATTAAGAATAAACCCCTTATTATCATGATTATCTGGGTGAGACAGGAATATTAATTTAAACAAGTGTGTAAATACATTTGCTTTCTTTAGGGTGCAGTCATGCTGTGTGGTAAGCCTGTCTTCTCCCTAGTTAACTGTCTCTCTGAAACCCCACATATCACAGAAATACAGTGAGATCTGGTAGGCATACAAGGTATGACACATCTTTCAAGTCACTTGGCAACTAGGAGAAAAACAATTTAGTTAACATGATGTTTTTCTTTTCTTCCCAGCTGCATCGGCCAATACATGAAGACAGTCCTGCAAATTGTCTCCTATTCTGATGCAAAATACCCACTGTTTCAGTCAAAACCCTTATTCCTACTATATTGCTACTCAAACTCTAGGTAGGATGGCGTGTTGCTTTGGTTTGGGTTTTTTGGTTTCTGTTCTTTGGTGTCTTGGTTTGGGTTTTCTTGGGGGAGGGGTGTTGTGGTTTTTGGGGAGGGATTTTAAGGTGGTAGGTTGGTGTTTGTGTGGGGGTCTTTTGTTTGTTTGGGTTGTTTTTTCTTTGGGTTTGTTTGTTTGTTTGTTTTTGTTTCCTCCCCGCTTCCCCCCCACACCCCAGAGTATGAAGGGAATGACAACCTATGCTTGCAGGGCTATGAAGCGAATTCGCATGAAAGCATTACAGCATCATCCAGACTGACTTAGTGCCAAAAGCTGTCTTCAATTTCCAGACTTGCAAAAATAAAAAAAGAAAAAAGAAAAAAGAAAAAAAAAGAAAAAAGAAAAACAGAAAGAAAAAAGACACCAAGTACCTATAGTGCCTAGCAACAAAAACTTTTGACATTTTAGAAAGAGACTGAAGCATTTTTTGGCTACAGAATTCTGAAAATCACCTGAATAGATCATATTTAATAGACAGTTTTCCTAGTACTGCATTTATGAAGACATTTGGAGTCATCTTGAAAACTTACACTGTCTCTCCTTCAGTTCTGTATTCATGGCAAACCCTTTTTATTGGTATCCTCATTCCCTTAAGTAAGTACTATTTCTATTTTTAAAAATTGGTATTTTCTCGAAGTAGAAAATGTTTTTCATAGACACAGCATCATGTTGACTACTCAACTCAAATCAGCTTAATAGAAAATTCAGAGTTATATACTGCAGCAGCATCATTGCATAGCTACACATTGTTTATATTCAGAGGTGGGGTAAAAGGAAAGAAACCTACAGCAGGAGCTCGTTGAACAAGTTGGGTAACTTGCTCTTCCTTGGAGGTACGTTTCGATTGTTAGCTCTGGCTGCAGTTGCAGGTGAGGGCAGAAGAGGGGAGAGGAGAGAATAGAGCTGAACATCAACCATGTGGTGTGACCACAGGCCTGGGAGCCAGGAACTCCCCATTACCACCTTGGCCTTGCACATCAGGATGCTTCGTGCTCATCACCCACTCATCCTATCTGTAGATTGTGATCCCAGCTCCTACAGCTCTCTAAAGGCTAGCAGGTTCAATCAACTGGAGGATTGGATAGAATACCTAAATGGCTTTCTTTTCCTCCCTTTTTGGGCCCCAAACTAAAAACTAATTAAAACAATCATCCTACAGACATAATTTGACTTTGAGTGACCTCAGGGCTTCTGTTTGGTAGGTTATCCCACCTATAACAGAGCACTGTGTTGGCCAAAGATCAGAAACTGTGCTAATTGCTTTGCCACTCCCCTCTGCGTGCCCTTCGTTGTTTTTCCACACCAGGTAAAATAATAAATTACTGTGATCTTTGACACAGGGATTCCCTGCCCCAGTTCAATGCATGATTACAGATACTGAATCTTTAGTGATTTGCTTGCAGCTTTCTTCTCAAGAAGCAGGTGTTCCTGCTGCATGAATGCAGGAATGAAACTTTCTTCATAAACTTTCCCATTACATTGGTGCTGTCAGTATCAATAACTGTAGACCAGTCAGGAAGAGGAACATTCCCCTTCACCATTGCAATTTGAGAGGCTCACGGTTCAACCATTATGGAAACCACACTTTGAAGCAGCCTTAGGTAAAGAATCATTCTGGTTTTGGACAAAAAGTTCCATCTGTCCCCCAAACCCTAATTCCATCTGCAGTGCCTGCAGCTGCATGGTCCCCTATGAGACAGAGGTGCATATTGAAGAATCTTCCCCAAAATTTGTTCCTCAGGTTCTGGCACTGTCCACCACTGCATGTAAACACCAGCAGAAGACATCTCACAGCTCAGCCTACCTCATTGCCTTCAAACTCTTACAGCACCAAGTGCCAGTTTCTTTGTAACAGGAGTAACTGGATTAAGGAAAACACACAACATATGTTAATACAGGTTGGGGTTTTTTTTTGTTTGGGTTTTTTGGGGGTGGTTTTTTTTGGTTGGTTTGGTTTGGTTTCATTTTTTAAATAAGACTTCTGAATTGACAAGCTTTTGAGGTGCTTGACACAAGAATGGGCCAAATGTCCTCAATGACTAAAAATTCCTTCCAGGCCTCTATCTCTAACCATGCTACAGCATAACCTTTACTATGACATTAAAGCCATATACTACAGCAACAACATGTACCAAATGAGCCTTTTATTGATAAGAGAATATCAGGTTGTAAACCACAGGTGTGTTTCTGGGATGTCACTGCTACCAAATAAGGCCAGTTGCAATGGAGAAGGGCAAAAGTACAGAACATTGGCAGATCTGTCTAGCTAACAGAACTTGCCCACTCATAGGCATTTTTACCGTAAAGAAAGTATAGGGTTAGAAAGCCAGTACACAAGAACCATCCTGGGCCACTTCCTTGTTTAGACAGGCTCTAACCTTCCCACCAGTTAGTTGCATTCCAGTCAAATTAAAAAAAAAATAAGGGGGGGGAAGAACAAAACGGGGGAAAAAAACCCCATGTGATGTGCCTTACACCTCAAACAGTTTATACAAAACAGACTTTACAAGTGAAGTGTGTTAAATACTCCAGCACCAAGTCACCCCATAGAACTGGAATGACAGTAATCCACTTAAAGGTGAAACTCCCCTGAAGCCTAATGAGTAATAAAAGCAAAGCCCTCTTGTTCTTGAAACACAAAGTTTTGGCAGAGCTTGCTTTCTTACTCCACCTCCTTTTTTTTTTTTTTTGGTCCCTTTTCTTTTTTTATTTGTATAACTAAGTTTTTTTGTTTGGCTCACACAGGTTAACAACTTGGTATAGATGAAATTCAGCCCCTCTATACACAGGGCTTGAAACAGAGCTTCAGACCCTCAATTCATTTAGTACTTCACTATTCTGAAGACAGAATTTGAAAGTTTCTTCTAACTTTGCTACATTTTAAGAGCCAGACATCTTTTGTTTCTCCAAGAGAGTAGTAGCTTAGTACTACATTTAATCCTTGCTGCCCTGCATGGGCTTATCCTGTGTTGTGGAGAAGCTTTCCCAGCAGCCCAGATCAATGGATGGGTTTGGATCTGACTGGCCTTGCAGCCCATCTGAACTGCTGCATCAGATCCAGGCTTCCTCATATCCCTGTCCATCCTCATGCCCTGCAGAAAGCAAGCTTGGTCACCCCAACTGCAGCAGCACAGCAGACTGTGTTTGGCAGCATTTGGTGTTGGCATCGTATTTAATAGTTCTTTTACATACATCACTGGAGGAGGGTGATTCAGCACAGGCACATGGGTGCGGAGGTGTTCAGACAGGCGTTTAAAGATGTGGTATGAGGATTTTGTAGCAAACAGAAGCGTAAACAGCATAGCTGTACAGCTCCACCACTGATACCGCAGAAAAAGTTATCACCACTGCAATTAACATCTACTTTCCTTTGAAAACTGCCATGAATTTTAAGCACTGCACCTCAATAAATATCTGACAAGCCAGAGGGGGGAAAAAAAAAGGTACTATAGCGTCCAACTTATGAAAACTTAACACAAATAAATGCTGACTGCCACAAGAAATCTCAAATCTGCACTTCCGTGGCAAAGGCGGGAGACATCAGATTATGAACGTCAGAAGTATGAATTAAGGTGTGTACTTTTTCTACGTGGCTGACTTCTTTTTTCCAGTTCGGAAGAAATGTTTCTTTACAAACACAGAACCAGTCATCAGTTACATAAGAAAATAAAAATAGCATACAAATGACATAATATGCCTCAGACTGATTAAGTTGATAAATGGAAATTATTTGCAGTTTATTTGGCAACCATATTTATGTATATTGTTAAGTGCTGGCAAGCTGAGCCAAAGAGGGTCATACATTTTCAGAGCTTTGGTTTAGAGCACAAGGAAGAATGAAAATTTTCCATAATAGAAAGTTCTTGGTACCAATCATTACAGTTAGTTGACAAGATTTATTTTTTTTTTATTATTAATTAATTAGCCTTTTGACATCTCATTATAGTAACGCAGTGAAAGCAGCAGTCTGGAAGACTTGACCTCATTTAAAGCATCCTGAAACACTACTTGTGATTCACAGAGATCAACCAGCAGGCACAGCACCTAGTGTCCCCTGACAGGAAGCCAGGGTGAGTAGCTGAACCATCATTTCTTGGTGTCTGCACCCATACAATTTCTCCCTACTCATGTCTTCTAGATACATTTCACTTCATCATCACTCACCTAAAACCTGTCAAGTTTAACCCTAAGTCTGGGTTTCATTCTGCCTAATCGATGTCTTGAGCAGCTACTAAAAATGTCACAAAGAGTTTGCATCAACCTTCTCTTTCCCCACACCCTACATTTCAAAGTGTTTAGGCAGCAACAGAAAACAATTAAAGGAAATTCAGAGCTAAGGCTGAAATGCACCATATGTTTTCAAGCAGAAGGACAAAAAACATCAGTAAACCACTGCTGAGATTACATACTCCCACTATCAGGCATTGAAAGACTACAGAACAATGTCATCTCTAGCTATTAATAAACATACTTCCTTTCTAGCACACAACTCTTTTTTCTTAATTGTCTAACAGAGGTATTTCTATAAATGCCACATTCCTCTTTCCCATGAGACAGCAAAAAGAGTACCAGAAGTGATTTACAGTTCCAAATACATTTCTATAAGACCTTACGTTACTTCTGACATTTGCTGATTTTCCTTTCTCTTTGTTTTGTGTTCACACTAAGTCTATGAGAGAACTGGACTGAGTCAAAATTTCACCACTACCCTGCTCTGACTTGCTGATTAAATTCAGGAAAGCCACAGACTCCCACTAACCCTACTCTACTATCTTTAGGTATAGAATTGAAACAATGGTAAAGAGCTCTTTGTGAAGTACTTAAATTTCTGACATATTAAAAACTTCTTATATAAGAAGCAAGATTTTTCTTAAATTCTTAAGCTAAACACTACAGTTAGTGTGTCCACCATGTTCCAAAACTTGAAGAAACATCTGCTTAGGAGTTTGAAGTAATGTAAAATTTACAAGTTTCAGTTGCCAATGGAAACAGATACTAATTTCCATTTGCATTTTTCATAGCATTGACAAAATCTTACTCAGATTCATTAAGTAAGAAATTTAATACTTTCATGGCTACATTTGAAATACCATGCCATGTCAACTACCAGGTGAAAAGATGTTTTCTCATACTACTAACATAGGTCATAGAATGGTTTAGGTTGGAATAGACCTTAAAGACAATCTCATCCCTGCAGTGAACAGGGACATCTTCAACTAGATCAGGTTGCTCAGAGTCCATTCAACCTGACCTTGAATGGGAAACCTGTTAGTTATATTGTCTCAACACCCTCATGGCAACCTAGAAGTCTTTCTTATATCTAGTTTAAATATATACTCTTTTTGTTTGAAAACATTACTACCCCTTGTCCTATCACAACAGACCCTAAGTTTGTTTTGCTAAGAAGTTTGCCCTTACATTTCTTACAATTTCTCTTTAATATTTTATTGAAACCCAGAGTCTTCTCTGCCCAGGCTGAATAATCCCAACTCTCTCAGCCCATCTTCACAGGAGAGGTGTTCCAACCTCTGATTACTTTTGTGGCCCTCCTGTGGACCTGCTCCAAGTCAACATTCTTATAGTGCTGAGAACCACAGAGCTGGATGCAGTAGTCCAGGTGGGGTCTCACAAGAGCAGAGGGGCAGAATCACCTCCCTTGATATGCTGGTCAGCCTTCAGCTGATGCAGTGCAGGATACAATCGGTTGTCTGGACTGTAAGTGCACATTGCTGACTCATGTCCAGCCTCTGACCCGCTAGTATGTCCAAGTCTTTCTTTTCAATCCCTTCACTTCCTATCCTGTACTGATACTGCAATTGCCCCAACCCAGATGCAGCACCTTGCATATGGTCTTATTAAAACTCATGAGGTCCACTTCTCAAGCTTGTCCACACCCTTCTGGATGGCATCCTGTCCTTCAGGAGTGTCAACCACTTCACTTGGCTTGGTGTCATCTGCAAACTTGATCTCTGTCTGTGTTCTTGATTACGACATTAACCAGTACTGGTCCAAATGGGAACCTCTGAGAAATCACTTGTCAACAATCCCCATCTGGACATGAGCTATTGACCACTACCCTCTCTCTGCAACTACCCAACCAATTCCTTATCCACCAGTTCACAAATGAAATGCATCTCTCCAATTTAGAGTGAAGGACGTCGTGGGAGACCATGTCAAAGGCTTTACAGAAGTCCAGATAAGTGACATCTATAGCCCCTCCCTTGTCTACTGATGTAATAACTCCATCACAGAAGGCCAGTAGGTCGGTCAGGCAGGACCTATCGTCGGTGAAGCTGTGCCAGCACTCCCAAACCTTCTCCTCATCCTCCCTGTGCCTTAGCAGAGCTGCTGTGAGGATCTGCTCCATAATTGACCCAGGCAGAGAGGCGAGGCTGAAAGGCTGATAGTTCACAGGGTCCTCCTTTCTACCCTTTTCAAAAACGGGTACACAAGTCTCTTGCTTCCCAAAGAAAAAGGAAAATAACAGTTTTGGGAAGTTTTGTTGTTGTAGCTTTAAAAGGATATTAGAAGAACTACTACTATAAGAGGAACCTGGCCTCATTTGTGCCATCTAAAGTGCTCCTGAGACTGCATTAAATGTACAGACTCTTATAAAGGAGAGCACGCTTGAAGTAGGGCAGGAGTTTGGTCAGACCATATCCACTTTCGCTTTCGCCATCTTTCTCTTATTTATAGGCATATTGAAGCTCAGTCATAAGAAACACCAACTGCTATTGCAAAACAAGAATTTCCACTCATGAATAAGGTTTATGTCAAGTAATAAGTCTCTTAAAATACTTGTCTGTCTAAAATCCCCAACAGCTTGCTGAGCATACTCAACCAGAAAACGGTCAGTGATGCTTCTGTACTTTGTTTACATGCTGAAACTACCAACTTTTCAGAAAAATACACCTATCATCTTGTGCCTTGCCTTAGGAAAAGCAATACCATACTAATCAGCTTCCAGGTAAAAATGCAACTTCACTCTTAGCAGTAGGGCTGTATAAACACTCACCCTGTACCTCTGAATGTACAGGTCACTGACAAATCAAAATTCCATGACCCAGGTCAGCCAAAGGAGAGGGCAGTGGAAGGACTCAAGGGAGAGCCCACAGCCACTGACTCAGCTGTTACGTGTTCTGTTACTTTTTGAAAGGGTGACAACTTTCAGAAGAAACATCAACACTCTGCATCACTCAGTAATACTCCCTCATTAC
>VXAU01001100.1:1300536-1343888 GCA_013399695.1 Formicarius rufipectus | reverse complement strand
CCCCCCATTCCAAAAAAAAAAAAAAAAAAAAAAAAGCTGGACAAGAAAACAGCACATCAAATACTTAATAGCTCATTAGTTTGATTTTGACCAAAATTTATGAGACTATTTCTTACAAGCATTTTTGGACACTGCTAGTTACTGCAAAACCAGAGGGTTTAAAACTGTGGTTTTTTGTGTTTGGTAGTGAAGCAAGGTAGACAACAGCAACTTTATTGTAACTTAGTCCATGTATTTGTGTGTTTGCCCTTCCTCACTTTTCATGAGGAACAGAAAGGAGAAGTTCTTTTTTAGTCAATTTCTCAGATAAGTTACTATGAATATTACTAATGTAGCCTATACTAGTCAAATTCAAAGAGCAGGAGTTTAAGATTAAAAAATAAGTATTTTAAAAATATATGTATCATATAAGAAGCAGTAAGCATGGACCAATACAAAGGCTGTACTGAAGGCAAGGAGGTGAACAACAAGCAAAAATAGTGAGAACATTCAGCATGAAGGAATGAACTTTGGAAGTAGGTGTGCTTTGAAAAACACAAACAATTTGATCCTAAGTAATCTAGAGAAGGACCTTCATATCTATGTCCTAAATAAAACACAACTGACCTGTGCAAGTGTGGATTTTAACAGAAAAATTGTTTTGAAAGTGCCTTATAATAAAGTTAAAATGTCATTTGCACACTGTTCCCCTGCAACACAAGGGGGGAAAAAAACCAAACAAACAAAAACAAAACAAAAACACCAATTACACCATAAAAAAAAAAAACCAAAAAAAAAAAAAAAAAAACAAAAAACAAAAAAAACAAACAAACAAAAAAAAAACCAAAAAAAAAAAAAAAAAAACAAAAAACAAAAAAAACAAACAAACAAAAAAAAAACCAAAAAAAAAAAAAAAAAAACAAAAAACAAAAAAAACAAACAAACAAAAAAAAAACCAAAAAAAAAAAAAAACCAAAAAAACTCACCACCCTGTCAAGAAAATTTTCCCACAGAAAAGAAAATTTTGGCCAGCTCTCCCTGATGACAAGAGATAAGGAAGTACCAGGGTGGTTCCAGGGTTTGCAAAGTGTTAGGCACAAAGTCACACGCTTTTTTATTTTTTTTGTGTTCTCCACCCCGTCCTTTATCTCCCAGCTCATTTTAATATAGCTTTCTTGCATATTTTTGCCTTCCTACCTTTATTATTCCCTCCTTCTCTTGTTTAGAAGGTACATGCCACTGATTTAAGTAACACTGTTAGAGGTTGTTGACTTGGTGCAAGTGGTATTAATACCTTTTGATACATTAAAAAAGTACATTATAGAATATAGTGATGTTATATTACATTATATTAAAGGGAACGTATGTTTGGGTACCAGTTGTCAGAAGGATATGTTTACTGTTGAACCAGGAAAATAAATGTTTGGAAAAACATGCATGGAAAACCATCAAGACACTCTTCACCCTAAAGGAATGCTAATTCCCAAAATCCCACTCTACAACATTTCAGACAAACATGTTCAGATCTGGGACTGCCTAGAGATGTGAAGTTTTATTCTCTTGTGTGAAACGGGGAAAAAAATTCAGAAAACAACCCTATGCCAAAGCTGAAGACCTTTATGATGATGACATTTTGTGCTAATAACCCTCACACAGACAGTCTGAGTTAGCAGCATCTTGACTTGTTTGAAATCATGGAGCAACTTGAAACAAAGTGCTAGTGCCATTTCATTTGCAATTCTGAAAACCCAACAGCTTTTTATTCTGCCCTGTCCTGTGATCACAGCTCTCACATCTCTGATGTGAGGAAGGGCTCCCCAACCACAGTGCAAAGCATTGCACTTCCACCTTACTCACCGAAACTGCAAGTAAACATAGATAGATGGTCTTAGAAGAGCAAACTGGTATATTGCAAAGCAGCAAGATTTACACTCACTACCCTTCTTCAAAGGACATACTGACTCTTTACTTCACCACCTGGTCTCAGCTGGAAACTAACTAAAACTCTGCCTTGCTGAAGAGTATACACTTATTCCACATGAGCAATGAATTATTCTGACAGATATGTTGAGCTTGCATAAACTATACATAACTCATTCATCTTCTCCCTGTCTCATGATGTCTTGTGACTTTCATTCTAGTTTATGATTCTCTGTGTTCAGTCAACTGAGTTAGAAACAGGAGGCTTCTGAGGAAAAATGGTGCTGTAGACAGAGATTCAACTTCAAAAATTCGCAGCAGAGCCTTGTTGGATATGCTGACAAACCACTATGTCTTCCCCATCATGTGATTGTATACAAATCATCTCACATTCTAGGATTCAAACTGAAAACTGTATTTTTTGAGAAAACAGTTTTCCTTCGGGTTTGCTTTTATTAAGCATGCATTTTATTTTCACTACCCCATTCCCCAAGCACTCCAAGCAAGAATATTTTGCAGGATCTGAACATAGTGAGATCTATCAATTTGAGCAATTTTCTTTAAACAACATATCTATTTCACACATGTATGGACCAGAAAAAGTTTTTAAGAGAGAAAGTGCAGACTGCACTTTCTCTGCTGTTCATGATGAAATCTCAGCTTCCACCATCCTCTGACCTTTCTGTTACCCTTCCCGTATACCCTAGTAATGCCTGAGGGCTTAAGAAACTGCTACTGTGTACCAGTTTGCTTGTTTCTCTGCTGTACTGGGGAAAACATATGCATCGCTCTTTACAAAAATTGTCTGTTTTACACAGTTCAAAACATAATCAGAAACTAAATTTTCATTTTCCAACAACTATCATAGTGCAAAGGTTTTAAATGGCTTTTTTTTTTTCTTCAAAAAAATGGCCAAAATTAAAGCAAACAAACCAACAGCAACCTCCCAATTCAATCCCTTCAGGACACCTATGGGAACATCACTGTCTTCAAAGTCTGCTATATGCTGTTAAAAATCAATCTCTTGCAAGTGGCAACTTTCTACAGCTACTGCTGGTCCTTTGCACCCTGCATTTGGCACACCTCACTGTCCAAGAAACTACCATAAGAGCTGCACAGACATTTCTTCAGTCTCCCACCTTTGACCATCGCTTGCCTGCAGCCACTCTGGGGCTCACCTTACCCCCAGATGTACCATTTTTCAAACAGAAACAGAAATCAACAGGCAAACACAGCTAAGACGATGGTTAGATCTCACCCAAATCATGGCAGGTGTATGCCTCAGAAGGGACTGGAGCAACAAGCTTCTAGATGGATACCAAATAATGGCCAGATACAACATTCCTCCCCAAAGAGTTCTTAGAAACCCTCCCACACAAGCTACAGCCCAGATTTTCCATGCCATGCCAAACTGGGGAGTTTAATCTTTTTTTTTTAAACTTTCCTGGTGCCAATTAAGCATTTTTCGTTAACTGAATGCCAAGTTTTATTTGAGTATTTAATCATCAAAACATGTGTATTTATTTTTCCATTCCATCATGATTATATCTGAACCACTGCAATTCACACCTGAAAAATCACTAGGCAGCAGTATAAACAAACTACAGATAAAAGGTAAGACTTACTGTCAGTTGTCTAAAATATGCTTGGAATTGAGGCAATCCTGCTAATATAAAGCCCCTACTGGATTTTATAAGTGTCATAAAAGTAAAAATTTGTAACAAATTAATAATGCATTTACTTCATTAAAAGCAGCACCTCACCCTCCGTACTCAAAAAAAAAAAAAAAAAAGAGCACATAATAGTCCACAAAAATCAGAATTTTTAATTACCTGTATAGGCTTTCACTTACTATTTAAGTTAAATAATTTGTTTTCAAAATAGCCATGAAATCAAAGAAACAATATAATTAAACCCTTCTGGAGATTCAATTAAAAACATCTATTCAACACTGCATTTCTGTACTGATGAAAAAAACCTGTCAAGTAGTTGATGTGAACACAATGCCTAAGTGACATACTTATATGGAAGTAAAATATATTAACTCCCTAGGGAACAAAACGAAAACTGAAGAAATTCCTGGAGGGAAAGAAAAACAAAAGGGGGGGAAGGGGAAGAGAAACATGATGTCTTTCAAAGCATTTGTTTCCTTCTGATAATCAGACTGCCACAAAACTGTCAAGAATACAGGGGGTTTGTTTTCTTTTAATCAGAAAAGTCAGGACATAAATGGATGGTAATTACCATGCATAAAATATTTTGAAAATGGACTTCAGGACATGAGTCTAGGGGACCATGAAGAGTCTGTAGAAGGAATATGATTAGAAGATATTCAAACTACAATATTTGCAGGACCCAAATAAACAGCATCTCTATGCTAAAAAAAAACAAAAAGGCGCCATGCTGTCTCTTGATGTTAAAATTCCCATCTGGATTAAAAACAAAAACAAACAAAAAACCAAACAAAAAACAAACAAAACTACAACAACAAGGAGAAAAATAAAGAAGTCCCCCTACCAACTGTGATTTCTGAGTCTTATTAAGGCTTGCTAGCCAGAAATTAGTGCAAGACTGAAAGACACCAAAAACAGAAGTGAGAACCACAAATACATATGAAGCCACAGAAAACACAAGAAGCAAATTTGTGGGAGAAGAAACCTACAAGCAGTGAAAGTATTTCCAGAACATGGCAAACAATCCTACTGGCTAATTCCCTAGCAAGGTCTTTCCATCTGTAAATCCTATGATTCATTAACCACAGTATCTTGAGCCTGTCAGGTATCAATGTCTGCTTTTTTATAAATGCAAACGTCTATAATTTTTAGTTTGAGTTTTACATGCCAGGAGGAAAGCTGGACTCTTCCAAGTTGGTTTAACTGAGTTGGTTCCTCAAGTCTGGGAAAACTAGGTTCCCACTATTGCCACCATAAGCAACATCTTCTGAAACCACACAAATAATCATCCTCATAATCACCACCTCCTGAAACTGAAATATTTACGTAAAACCTTTTCCACAGGTCAACACAAAACATCATCTCTCTCAGCTACTAGGTTTAAGTCCAATTTTAACAACAATAACACTGAGTGATCTTGATTTACAAGAATCATTCACCTCTCCTCCCCTTTATTTTTGAAGACTTGTAGCAACTAGAAGAAACAATAGTACACTACAAGTAAGATATATGTTGTTGTTGCTGTTGGCTGGACTTTGCAAACGAAGATTTTGGGATAAGCCTGCGCAATGGATTTTTTAGGAGAGGCACAGTGTGCACAGAACTGGCCCCACCCCCTTTACTCCTGAGGTTCATCTTGCCGTGGCTGAGCACGCTCGGACGGTGACAGCGAATTCCTCAGGATTTGAACCAGCGTCCTCAGAGGAGGAGCCGGCTCCACAGGCCAACGCCCACCGCTACAAGTAAGATATAAACTATACACCAAATGTATACTCCACATTTTTACATCTGAAATAAAAAATTGCAAATAAAAACAAGTTCTTACAGTTATGATTCAAGACAATGCTCAAATCACCACAAAAATGAAATCTAGCCTATGGTTTTCTGGTTTGAATCTAATGGCTACTTTTGGGGCCATGTAGGCAACCAAACTGCTGATCAAATAACTGTACTGTCCTCCCAAGAATTATTCTGGTTTCATTTGAATTCTTTTCTGTATGCCTCACAAGAAAAGAACGTGCAGCAGTCTTATTTGCAAGCCTAATAACTGAGCTTTTTCTGGGACAAAGGCAACTAATACTTTCTACATTCATTTGATGTGGAAATGCACATTCACAGCTTGTGCAATAATACATGACAATTCAACCTAATCTTATGACCTCCAGTGAAGCTAATTACACTTATTCTCCAGTGAGCTACATGGTTGACCAGCAAAAGCCAATGTTTTGTTGGCTCATCCCATTAAAACATAAATAAAAGTAGCTAGAGAAGTTTTGCATTCTACTCCTACTAAGAAATGAGGTAAAATCGAAAGTGTATGTTTATTACAAGGTGGGATCTTCCATTTGTTTCAGGAATCATGCATATGTCCCTGTTCACCTCAGATCTTTTAATATGAGGCCAGTAGTGCCAGTGATAGGACTAAATAGCCTAGACACTCTAATGACATGAATAGCCAGTCAGGTTTCTGTAGCGAAAAAAAAAATTATGAAGAAAGAATTTATCTACCTATAAAAGTGTTTCTGATTTTAAATGGCTACAAAACTTATCCTATGGTCTTTGGGCAACAAATATTCAAAACAGCATACAGAAAATATTTTCAATTTCCTGTGAAAAGGATTACATACATCTCCCCCCTCCCTCCCCAAAAAAATGTGATTTACAGCCAAAACACTGGCAAATACCTCTACTGAAGCTTGAAGAGAGATCTTTGCGTCAGAGTTATTTTAATGCAACTGAAGCTTTGCTGTGGGTGGAGTGAAACAGATTCTAAAAATATTTTAACTACACATAACATTTCTTACTTTGCTGATTCCCTAAGAAGGGGACATCTGAAGTGGCTTGTGAATATAAGATAGGATGGTGACCTTTAAATAGAGACAAGTAATACTACAGAGGTTTGTGCAGAGTAGTCAGTGCTTGAAACATCTGGGGATGATGAAGCCTCACACAGTGACAGGATGATTGAAGTTACAGATCTGAATCACACATTAGGTAACCTTTGTGGTCTAAGACATAGTATAAATGGCACAATTTTAAACAAAAAAAGAAAGTGGAGCTAAAATTTTTAGCACTTCATACGTTTTTGTCTCAAGACAAAACGTAAGAACATGTAAGAACAGTAGGCTAAAGAATGCTCCTTAAAAACAAAGAGCACTTGGTGTCATACCCCAGATATTAAATTTGATGTCATTACTTACCAAGCCAGCAATTGGAGTTGACAAGCGATTTATCTTCTTAATGATGCCAGGTTTGATCTTGTTAATCAAACTAAAAAAAAAAAAAAAAAGTCATATGATTTACTGTTACATAATCATCTGTACTTGATGTCTGAGCATCGACGCTAAGAAATACTTTGCATATGATTCTAACATAACATGATTTGAATTAATTAGATCTGAACATATTAACACACTCCCAAGAAGTGACAATGAACAATAGACTGTAGAAGCAAAAATGAGACAAGTCACGTACACACACACAGTGATTTCTGAGAATAGCAAACTGAGAAGAAAAGAAGGTGCCTAGGTAGGCATGGGCAGAAATGGATCTATGTTTCTGCTACATGGGTGGTGATGATAATAAGACTCAAATTTCCTATTTAAAGATTTTCTTCACATAAAAATTCTGACGCAGATGTCAAAAAGGTATCAGAATATTGATTTTCAGAGTTCGGTGTGAAAGCACTAATACTCCTGTGAGGGCAATAAAACTCAGTGTTCATAATGCTACCAAGTTCAATATGCTGTGTGCAATCACCACTTTTGGCACATACATTTTACATACAGATGTCACTTTTCAGTCTCAGTCAGAAGTCATCTGATATCACTTTATATAAAATCCATAATTAAACTGAGAAGACAGGATGAACTAACACAACACTGTTGAATACACAAGTCCAAATGCATACCTTGCCCTGCCGTGAGAACGAGGCACAGGATTCCTTGCACCTTTTTACCCACTTTTCCAGTCAGGCACAGGGAAGTATTGAGGCTCACCAAATTAGAGACCACAGTGTCAATAGAGAATGGGGACCTCAGGACACTCTGCAGACTTCACCTGCATATATAGCTTTGAGGATTTTTTACTTGCTCCCTCTTGTCACTGCTTGTCTGGCTAGATTCTTTACCCCATACAAAGCATCAGCAAGGTTTTGCTATCTACCCACACCAATGTAGAGATAAGACCTGGAGTTTAAAACTATGTGGGGAAAAAGTACTTTTTATCTCAAGCAGCAAATATAATTGGAATACAAATTCGAAGAACAGTTTACCTGTACACACTGGAATAGGAGATACATTTCTAAGTGTCCGCAGAAAGAAAAATAAGGGCTGCAGGTCCTGAGACACTTCAATTGAACTAAAGTATCTAGTAGACAAAAAGTNAAAAAAAAAAAAGTGATCTGTTGGGACAGAATTGAAAAAAAAAAAAGTTTGAGTCCCCCCCCTTTTTTATTTCTAATCTTCCAAATGCATAATTGTTATTTGTTTATTTTACTGAAGAACACAAAATAGCATGTGATCAGAAAAACTTCAGTGAATTTCTTCCTCTAATGCATGCACATGAGATTTGGCAAAATTTGAAAGGCTTTATTTTGTCAGCTACTGATCATTCAGTCAACATGTTCATTTGGTTATTGAGTAGGACAAACAAACCAACTGGACTGCTGTAGGACTATGTGGTCCAAGTACAGGTCTTACCTGCTGTAGTTTAAGTCAAATATACAATCTCCAGAGATGACATATCCATGTACATTAAATTAGCCATACCACAGGTGAACCAAGGAAAGGGGCAACATAATTCCTAGTTTGTCTCAATTATTTAAGATCTTGCACTACATTGTCTTGGGAGAAAATTGGACACCTGAAAGCTTCATCTGCTCTGACCTGAAAGTCATCATCTGCTCTTTTCCGTTTCCATTGAATTTCTATGAAAATCACGCCTCTTTGTACTTCAAGTATGTCACATTCAAAATAATCAGGAGAATTTAACAGAACAGCTATATCATTTAGCATAATACAAATGAGGCATCTTTTGCTTTAAACAAAAGTTGCATGACTCCTAAGGCAAGCTGCTCAGCTGAAGAAACTACAGGATATTTTTCTTGCATTACTATTAATTACAGATAAATCTAACTGATTTGCATTTGGCAGATGGAGGCTCAATCTTTTGCCAAATAAGTGTCAACAATTAAGATATCAGAGGATTAAGATGCATTCATTAAGTTCTTAAAAACACTATTTAAAAGTTACATCTGAATACAACATACAAATCCCACTAAACACATACCTGAGTAAATACCTTCTTATTAAAAGTATAAGCAATTTTTATTACCACATTCACACTCAATAACATTTAATCATATCAGTAATGAAGATACAGCGTCCACCTCTACAATATTATTGAAAATTAATTAACTCCTCATATCACAAAGTTAACTTCAGAAGTAACTAGCAAGACAAGACTGGTTGGGTAAAGGGCCTAAAGAAAAATAAAAGCAAGATAGAAAACACAGTAATATTCACTGAAGGTAAAAAATTATACATAGGAAAAAAAGTTCAGAGAACTGAACCTTGGTAAGTAATTTCTGAAAGTTAGTTTGGCTGAAGTGATTTTAGAGTGGCTTCTAGATTTGTGGTATTTTCTCAAGCATCTCAGGTAGTTCTCTAAAGAGATTTCTCTTTCACTGGTTTCCTAATGACATTTACACCTGCTGTTCCTTGAAATATTAAGGGATAAGCACCACTTTCAGTCCTGAAAACCTATTCCAGTAAGTACAAAAGCAATTAGAGATATGTGGATGAGACCTGACGAGTGGACATTTTATGCCTCTGACTCAGTCTAACAACGAAACCAGACAAGTCCCATTACTGCCAAGCCTACATAATATATAAGCCCAAGGACGCTTCTTGCAAAAAGTGCTTCAAAACAAGCTGAGGTCAGAGTTTGCTATTGAAAACAATAAGCAAGCCAGTCCAGAAAGTAGTGAAATCTGGACTGCATATGCACATATATGACAACATATTTCTACATTATGCTGAGACCCAGTCTGTTTATCACCCTATAGACCCTTTTTTTTTTTTTCTTTTAAAGTATGGTTTTATAACAGAGGCCAAATGACATTCAACAGATTCAATATTATTGAGATAGTTGGATGCAACCATGAAACTAGTAAGTAATAGATATATGAAATTAAATGCCTGTTATTTTATATTTAAAATTTTGCAAAGTTCATTTCTGAAATGCAGTACATTTAAAAAGAAAAACTGTGAGTGTAAAGTTCTCTGGTAGGTACAGATAGCTTTCAGGATTTACAGAACCAAAACTCAGGAGCTGAGGATGGAGGACAAAAAAAAAAACAAACCCAAAAAGCAGTGGGTACAAGGGTAAGCAGGTACTTTGATCCCAGCTGTGGCCACACCATCTTGCACAAGCCAAAGAGAAAGCCTAGTGATATCATGGATATTATACCCAATAAAAATCAATCAACTGGCCAGAGGATCAGCATGATCATCTCTTATCGCACAAAGAAGCGTGTGGGACAACACATGTAAATCTAGAAAGAGAATGTCCAAAAGCTGTTTTTATCTCACATGACAAACAATAGGTATTTTAAAAAAAAATTTAAAAATTGCTTTCTACAAAACAATTTTGGGGCCAGGAAGGAAAGAGGCCAGCTGATGTTAACCTGAAAGATTTTTATATAGGTAAGTCCATACTCACTCGCACAACAGGACTCCATTTTCTAGAGCTGCTCGAAAGTCCTTGGTTTCAAAGCTTTTTCCAGTAACTGCCTATAAGAGTAACAATTGAGAGTTAATTGGACATGCATACAAAATTAGGACTAGCAAGAGTATGTAAAGTAATACTAAAAAAATCCCCAAACAAAAAGACCTAAACAACAAACCAACAACCACTGATTCAATACCCAGTTCATACTATTATTTTCTTACATTAATTTCAAAAGAAATAGGTATTTAAAAGCCAGTTCTTTATGCCTCAAAACAAGTTAGATCTTAAAGTAGTTTCCTCTAGTATAGGTCAATCTTCGGCTATATTCTGTGGGAATATTTACTATTTTCTAAAGCAATACCAGTTACACTGTAAAGCATAAAATAATTTTCAAAGAGAAGAGCAAACGAGAGAGAAGGTCTTTTATCTTCTACTTCATGTCACAGCATGTTTACTCATGATATCTGGCACAATATTTTAATATTTTAATAGGAGTTGGTTTTTTTCATGCCACTTGCACCTAAGGCAGTGTGACTAAAGAACCACTC
This sequence comes from Formicarius rufipectus, assembly GCA_013399695.1. Lineage (NCBI taxonomy): Eukaryota > Metazoa > Chordata > Aves > Passeriformes > Formicariidae > Formicarius > Formicarius rufipectus. The sequence continues at coordinate 1,333,036 of VXAU01001100.1, read as the reverse complement.
CATCAAGTCTGCACTACCATGTGCACATTAATTCCCATTACTTGGCAAGTGGCAGGACTATACTAATGGAACTACTTAATACATTCTGAATGAAAAAGTGGTGAACAAGAACAGTGTCTTATAAAAGACTTGATGCTAAATGCCAAAAGCATTGCCTACATGTTTAATAAATACATAAAAAAATTACTCCTGGCATTAACTCCTCTCTTCTCAAAGAAGATCATCAACATAGCACTTGCTCAAGTCTATATTCACTTGAAGTCACTGCTAGATCCTCCCTCTGCCCACATTCCTTGAAGAGACCAAATTTGACAAATTTCTTCTAAACACTCAGATTAAGAACCCACAAGCAAGTCAGAAAAAAGACAATTTGATTCTGCAAACAATCCAAAAGAAAAGTTATATCCCAGTTGATTAAATAAATCAAACACTAGGAAGTGTATTTATTTGTGCTCAGAGGTCACCAGGTTTAGTCACTAGCTGATTATGAGTCTCCCTTTGGGGATCCTGACCGCCCTCAATTCCGTGCAGGACTTCAGGCACACAAATAAACGTGCTGTGGAACCTGTGTGCATCCAGAGCAAAGCTACTGGTTACCACAGTAATTAAGGAAATTAGTAGTGAAACAAATGAGCAGCGCTTGGTAAAAAGAGCCAAGGAGAAGATGTAGCTCTTTTATGATCTGCTACATTAGCACCCTATTATTATTTTCTAAATTGCAAAAGGGATGTATACTAACACCAGAAATCCAACAATTTCAGTAATTATTTTTCACGTAGGGTTGATTTTTTTCATTCAAATGCTACAAGTTCAATCTCCCTACTGAGGGCAAAATTAGACCTTACAAAAATCTTTTAGGCTTAAGGATTTTTTTTCTAGAATTAACAAATAATGACAGGATGAATGATGGCACGCCAACTCAAGGTAAGAAAAAATTCAAAATTAAGGGAAAGAAAAAACACACACACACCAACTTTCAACAACAAATCATGATAGTGATTCCCCTAGGAGAACTGCATTTTATACAATATTCTTGTAACAACAGTCTATTCTTACAGAAAAGTAGAGATTTTATCCTAGCAATGTAATTTTCAATAATTACTTAAAAACACAGAATATGGAAATTACTCTTCTCTCAAGTATAAGACAGTATTTTGCTTCCAAATTCATATATTCAGTGATAATATTTTTAAGGAAACTAGCCAATGTAACAAAACAGCACTGAAAGTTTAAATCTAAATATTTATGTTTCCTATGTAATAGGGAATACAGGTTACAAGTTACACTCCTCATTCTTCAAGTTACAAATTTTACATTTGCATGTCGTAAAGCAGTACGTAAGTACTGTATATAAGCACTGTAGGACTGGGGTCTAGTTTTATGGTTAAGTTTCAAATGCCAATCGATTTGTGGAGTCCAAAAGTTATTCTCCTTTTGGAGTGGTCACTGACATCTACAGGACTACACAGTCCAAATGTTTGGGCTTATAGGGAGCTTACTGGTAAGTCATTCATACACTAGATGACGAGGTGTTTCCTTCAACTAGAGTTCGGCTCATCCCAAATCTGCAATGTCTTCTGTATCCACAAAAACCTGTAAGCTGAAATTCCCTAGTCCTGAAACTGCAGCATGTAGCTAAGGCCTACACTGCTCAAAAATTATTCCCGAGAAATCAAGGTGCATGTGCCACTGAAGACAAATTAAACTTCAGCATAGCCCCTTTAGAAGAACACAAGAGTGCCATGTTGTAGTGCATAATCATGTTTTCATGAGACATCTTGTGGTCTTCTCTACAGAAAAAAATCCAACACTTCAGTCACCAAAATGGTGTGTGGAACACTTTTAACTACTACAAAGTCTTCAGGCACATGACCTCAGGTAACTAGATGCCATCTTTGAACAACAAGGGAGTCCAAGTTGAGTACAAGGTTGTAAATGCCTCTATTAGACTCGCAGACCTCTTAAAATTACACTAGAAGATGCTACACTGGAAGCATTTTGACTGAGCTATTTGTTCAGCCACTGCAGTGATCAACAGCGATTTGATATACAGGATGGAGCTGTCAGACCAATCCTGTAAGCCGCAGATTTTGACAACTACATTCTTTGTTGATATTAAAATAAAAACTTTGGCAATGCCAAGTTTGGTTTCATTAATATTGACGGATAACTAATAATTAAGTAATTAAAAGATATTCTCAAAGCCCAATTTAACTCCTGTGCTTGAAACTGAAACATCTTCCAAGTTGCACAACATGTTAAATTTGTTGATGTCACAAAAATAAGCACTCCATATAAAAACCTGCTTTTGTACAGAGGCCGAGAACTTCTCTCAGCTTGGACTTTCACCTGGTTTATACCCAGTGCAGGGCAACAAGCTCAGTTGCAACCATTATAGCCTACAGAGGAAATAGATATCATTGAAAAAACTGGAAAAACACAGAATAGCTCAGAGTTCCCTGACTTTTAAGAACCTGAGTAAGACCAAGTCAATCCCACCCTAAGATATTACATCTTCAAACTATGTCTATGATTTCTGAGTCTGTTTATTCATTAAAATTGGTTATACTGAGTGCAGTACTCTTATGTAATAGGTACAGTTGATTTTGGACAATTTTTCAACTACTTAGGCCATATGAGCCACAAAATAATAGAGAAAATATATTGCAAAAGTGATTTTTATCCATGTTTGAACAACATCCCTTTCTGAATTACGTGTCTTTTCTCTCCTTCATTTGGCTGAATGTATTATTCTTCTTTCAATGCTTTTTTTAATATAAGGAAAGCAATGACATAATTAAAGGCTGTATCATAAAAATCACATTTAATTTCTGCTTTTTAATTTCAGTCTGATTTTGTTTTTGAAGGACACCATCCCCTAATACTTTGGTAACTCACTATCAGGTCCTACCAATTTACTTCAAACAGTATGCAAATCAAGTCTTAAATTTAGATATTTAAAAAATGCTTACACATACAGAGGGCTAGTTTATTTTCATGTTTGCTGTGATTCCCATAGGAGGGGACAATTCAAGACGACATAATCAAAGATCAATCATTTTAAGGGTGGCATGACATAAAAATCATCACAGATTGAACAAAAAGCACATGGCAAAGAAGAACGCATATGATTATACCAAAGTTAACATTAAGTACATTTTTTTGCCTTGTCATACTAGAGGCTAAATATAGGTGTTCATAAAACAGACTTTCTTTGCCTTAAAAGCGATCCAAAGTTGAAAGAATTTTCCAGTCTTAATAAAAAAAAAGAGTCATGCCAAGTTGCTTCCATTGTTTAAACTGGTTTAAATGGCTTTAGCAAAAAGGCAGTTCTACCACCGGTCAGTAGATGTTTACCATCACATGAAACTCAAAGTTCAAGGGACGGGCAGGTTTCTCAATTTAACACTGCAGTGATGGAAATACCAAAGCTAAACTCTCCCCACCCAGTGCAAGAATCACACCAGACACACAGGCATGCTGGCTGACCAGTTCTCCATCACAAAAGCGTTAGCTGCTCAGAAGCAAGGAGGCAGCACTGCACCATGCTCAGCCTGTAATGTAATCTGAACGATGCCTTGGTACAGATACCTACCCTCCAGACTGCTCTCTCAACCTCCTTCACAGCTCCCCTGTCCCCACTCCATGCTGACTACGCCATCTCAAACCATGCAAGGGCCCTGCACATCAGTTTGGGAGAAATGTTACCTGCATCAGCATGAAGCACACCACTCCCTGTTACAGGGTGGTAGAGTAGGGATGGAAGATTCAAGAAAGATCCTGAACCACACATGGTAGCAACTGCCTGAAGGTAGGCGTATGCCAGGATCTCACAGGGTAAGCCATTAATCTGATAGCAACCTCAAGGATAGTACACAGATTTATCAACTTCAGGTCCCCAGCACAGCCTGCAGCAAGCAAAGCCAAGTTTATCATGCTGCAGAGAGGACTGCCTGTGTTCCCTAGGGAACTGGCACATTGATACAAATGTGATGCAATGGTGCCATCCCCCAGTACAGAATTTTGGCTATGCTTGCTAGTTTCTGTCACAGTGCCTGCCTCAGCTGATCACCTCACATACACATTCCTGTCCAAATTACTACCTTTCCAATGGCCTTTCTTCCCCCTATCCATTCCCACAAATCGGGATGACACTGCCTGGCAAATGGCTCCATGCTTACATAATCCCAGCATTATATATGTCCATTTACAGTACTGGTTTGGCTCTAACCACCTTCATTCAATGTATCACTCCAGAATGGCACTGTTACCGTAAGATGCACAAGCAGATATATGGGCTACACTCCAGCCAACAAGCAAGCAAGCAGGCAACTCCCAACCTGCTGGCACCTGTACAGTTTGGCCAGGCTTGGAAGTAGATTCACAGCATGCCTTCTTATGGTATTTTAAGTCCACTGCACTTATATACAGTTTTCATAAACATGCCATACCTCAGTTTGAGAGATTTTATCTTTTGTGTCTATCACAAAAGAAGAGCAACATCAAAAAAATAAATAAAAGGGGCAGTAAGGGTGTTTTCCTCTCTTGCACTCAGATGTACCGCCCAATGTCCTGCCTCCCCTTTTCATGGCTATTTGCAGTCTCATTTAAATGACATGCAGAATATGAGGTTGTCTTTGAATGGCATATGCAGTAGCTGCCAGAAAACACTGCCATTATGCTTTGAAGTAAATAGCTAGTATTGTTTGGCATTTGCAGACTTCCTATTCAGTTTTCTGTCCCCAAATGGGTCTTCCTCTTTTGTAGAAATGCAAACCAAAGAAACATTAACATTGCCACATTTCTCTCCTTTAGTAATTTGCTTTATCCAAAAGCCTCCCAAAGAGCAGGTGGTAGGAGCCATATATAGAGGGTAGCTGCACACAATCTTATACACAAGTGGCAAAATCAGCAAACAGCCCAATCATAGTGATGAAATAGATTTCTCAAGGTCTAGCAGTACAAAAAAGCAGCTCATTTTTGAGGCAAGAAGGATCTGTCTCCCAGAATTTTGAGTCTCAAGGAGATGTACAGGAAGAGCAGGCATTTATATCTTCCATTCATAGGAAAATACTGTTGGCATTTCCCCTCTGGTAGCAGCAGAGATGCCAGGTCCAAAGTAGCTATGGTCATTGTGGAAAGCATCCTGCTATCTTCCCTTCTGATCAACAATTTAATTCAAAGTCCAACAAACTCCTGAGAGGTCAGTCTCATCAAGTGCTCAAGATGCTGGTGCCCACAGAGGCTTTCCCAGTCAGCTCTCCAGCAATGAAATGATGACACTGCCCAACCTAACAACTGCACAAGAGTCAAGATCAAGGCCTAGATTTCTACAAAAGAAAGCTCTGAATTTCAAATCCTCATATCCGATTGCTAAAATCCGTGACATACGAATCCACCAAGAAAAAGAACTAGGGTGGCTGGAAATAAGAAGCAAAACATCTGTGAATAAGTCTGTCACATAATTTAACTGCCCAGCAAAAGTAAAAACGCTGAATATTTTGCCATTGATCACTTCTGCTGGACCATGTGAGTGTTCCCCTTTATATCCACAACACTGATGTTTTTCAGTTGGAGTAATTCCTGCTCTATTGCTCAATAATAAGCTGTATTCCCCTGTTTAGCTCCTTCTCCCAAATCCCCAGGTAACATTACATTTCAGAGAATGTGGAAATTTTTCAGTCTTCAGCCCAAAAGGCCACTGATAAAAAAGCAGAACATATATTTATAAAAGGAAATGGTTGATTATTGAAAAAGTCTTTAACTGTTATTCTCTATCATCAACATAATAATGGGGTTTTATTGTGGTATGCCTTCGGGACAAACATGCCAAGACTCCTGAAATAACACACAACTACATTTTTTATAAAAGATGAAGAAAAACAATGAATAAGGGGCAATCAAAAAGGGACACAATTACTGGTGTAGTAGGTATGAGAAGCATAGCTCTCTGCTCATCAGCTGCTTATACTCTGTTCTTTTCAGTTTACCCATCAAATCACATGTAGAAACACAACCTGAAGGATGAAACTTTTTCTTCCAACAGTTCAGGGAATCCCTGACTTAGGGGAACAATGCTGCAGAAAGAGCAAATCGATTAAATTGAGCTTTACCCCCTCTCCCACAAACAAGATCATCCCACAAAGATAAACAAGATGAATAAGCCTACTCTTGTTTATCCTGATCATTGTACTGACACTGTACTGACAGGTGTCAAATTAGGAAAACCATCATATGTTACTTTGTGTGGTAAGAAAAGTGTCACAGTACATACAAATATGGGCAGCATAAACTAGATGGAGGTAATTGTACCAGTAAGACAAAGTTTGCAAATGCAAAGTGAAATTTGAATGACTACGTATCTCTGAAAACAAATAAATGATTGACATTTTATTGTAATTCTATAGGTACATCTGATTTATTGGGAAACTATTTATTCCATAAACAGTTTAAATGCTCACAAGCCCTAAAGCCACCACCTTCAGTGATGCATGCCAGTTTCAACTTATATGTATCTAAAACTAACTTGACTTAAATAAAAGTGGATATTTACACATCTTCCGAAGAGAACAGAAGACTAACATAATTATTTTTAAATTTGGTAGTTGAGCTCCATGCTATTTCTGTGGGTTGTGGTACAAGAATGGTGGCAATTGGCTCCTTAGCCATGAATGTTCCTTACTAAACAGAGATAAGGATAAAGTGTTGGAGGTAGGCGGTGGGGAATTTAAAAAAAAAAAAAAAAAATCAAACATTCTGTTCACCCCTGAAACAAGCAGAAAGCAGCCATTGAATTCCATAAGTATGGGGAAAAAATTTAGCTGAAGTTGTCTTTTTCAAGTAATTCACAGTAAAATGGCAGCGCACTACACTTTGATGTTTCTCTCTGCCATAGAAAATAGTTAAACATATCCAAGGAACAAGAATTATGAAGAAATGTTTTCTAGAAAAGTCATCAACTGAGATAAGAGAAGACAAGCAGAGATTCCTGTTTCACTGCTTAGATATCTCTTCATGACCATGTTCCATAATATGTACATTCTCATGCTAGTCAAATTTTGAATTTGACATTGTGAAAGTCAGTTACTCCACACACCATTTCTTTTTTTTTTTTTTTCTGAAATATTGACATCTTCAGCACTGCACGAGTTGTTACCTGACTTCAAGTTGTTAACACCTTTCCAAGCTGGGGAATAGGCACTCAAGAGATAAATAAATCCATGCATAGCTGTCACAGCTGGACTCCTGGACTCCTGTGTGTCTACCTGGAGCATACCAAAAGCCTACCCTGGGCAGAACATCAGTATCTTTATTTTGACATCTTGGAGGAAAGACTAGAAAAATACCAGCAACAACCTAGCTTAGAAAAGAGGACTCGGGAGCAGACTTAAGAGACAGAAGGCTTTGTAAGGCTGGCTGAGCAGTCCAGGAGGAAACCATGACCTGCCTGCTGTCTATTTCTGAAATGGCACCAGAACCTTCTTTCCCACTCTTCTTCATGTCCATGTAAAGGGTCTGCAATTATAAAGTGTTCTACAATCATCCAGATTATTTGTGCTTTAATATTGTATTAAATACATATATATGCTTATTAAGGGGGGAAAAAAAAAAAAAAAACACCACCACCAACCCACTCCATCTCCATGTAACTTCCTCACACATCCTACTACCTCTCCTCTGAATGAAAGTGACCATGTCAACAGGGATTCCAAGCATCAGAGAAAGGCAAAGGGCTGAAGTCACAGCATGCTGGAGATAAAAGAAGGGTAATGTGGACTTCTGTGCAGATTCTTGAGAGGCTTAACATAACCAAAGATCCAGTGATGCAGCACCCTGGCATGCAGGCAGTATGTGACCTATGGGACAGATGGCCACACGCCCTCAGAAAGAACTTGAAGTTCAGACAGTAATAATAAAAAAGCTCCATCCCCAAAACCTCTATGCAAAATCTGTCCATATAATTTCCTTTGCTAATGGAGGAAAACAAAATCTGTGACAACTGCAGCACTTTGGTTTCAGAAGAACAAGAAAAAAAAATTTTTTTCCGAGTTTCAAATCAAATAGAGGCAATTAACTGCAATACTAACAGATAAAATGTTAGAGACAATAAAAATCACATTTGTCTAGAGAAAAAAAGGATTAAAGCAAATACAAGCTTAGACTTTTTGCTGTAAATGTACTAAAATCACATTTGTCTAACATTTAATCTATTACTTTATGTTTAGTATTTTAAATAATGTTTTCATTTCCCTGTAGCTGAATCCCTAAATATTTTGATTTTGTTCATTCAGAACAAAAGATAAATGCAAACTATAAAAAGCCCCTGGGTGTTTCTATTTCCTAAGTTCAGTTTTACTGGTGTCATCATTCCAGGTGGGAGCATATGCCACAGGTTTCAATACAGGCAGTCAGTTCACTAGCATCTATTTTTACAGGAAGAATCTTAAAGAAAACAATTTATTTACTTATGTTGATTATGAAAAGCATGCTAAGAATCTGCTATTTGCAAGGGGTTCCTTATTAGCATTATTTAAGTAAGTGGCAGAGCAATACAGAGGTACCAGATGAAATAGCCAAGAGCAGAGCATGCTTCTGCCCAAGATTACAATTCACTTAGAAATCCACTGCCTTGATTCTGAGTGCATTTAATACTTTGATTTTCCATATATTTTAAATAGACGTTCTTCTCCAGAGGGCAGTGCCAGTGCCATGAGCAAAACAGGGAGCTAACCACAAGGTTTTGAAATGACATTCAGCAAGAGGAAGGAAAAAAAAAAAGGCATCAGATAAAAGAAAGGGCATACAAAAGGGAAATGCTTTATAGATACAATTGCTTTTGCAAGGTTATTCATGCATGGAAGTAATTTCTTGTTATTACTGGAGATCTATCAATCTTTTCAAATTTTTCAGCCTTTACTCAAAGCAGTACTTGAAGCAACACACATAATGAGATGTGGATTGAGTCTGCTTCAGCCAAAAACATGGACCAACATCCTCCCTTTCTCTCTCATGCATTTGTGCACCCATGGGGTTTGGGGAACCAACAGCCTTATCATCACATCTTCCCTCCTGTCTCCACATCTCCTGACTTTTATGTATATATCTCTCTCCAACACCCACTGGTTTTCAAGCCATTTCATCAGGTTTTCTTAACCTATTAACAGGCACTGGACAGTGAACAAAGAAATTGCATGGAAATGAACATTTAACAGGGTCAAAAGACCCTGTAAAAGGCAATTAGTGTCATGACAAGGGTCTGGAAAAAAGTCACAACCTCACTTCCCAGTGAACTATGGCATTGGGCATTAATTGCAGTGCTTAAACAATGTAACTTAGAAATTTCAGTAAGGACTAGCAACAGTTATGTAGAAGTAAATCATCAAGTGGAAATCACTGAAATTAATACTGAACTTCAGCTGGAAGAATATTATGGAGTTTGAATAATTCAAGGGGAAGGATTAGCTTAAAAGAACTCCACAGATCTGAACTGTTTACATAAAAAGAAAAGTGAGACTGTAAAGCTCTTGTTTAATAATTGAGGGCTTTCTAAACTATGTTTATGTTTCAAGATATAGGAGTATGTACACAGCAAAAGAAGTTATACAGAACAGTGACACCAAGAAAAAATATATTTTGGGTTTTTTTCTGAGTGTTTATTAGGAATTTTAAAAATATGAAGTTGAAAGGAATATAAACACATACAAATAATTACATCGGGATATCTGAAAAACACTGCGCCTCGACCAAGTTACTACACTGGGAGCAAGAGTTTCAAAGGCTCTCCTTCCCAAGGCTTGCAGTGACACCGTGTATTACAGCTCCTGTATCCCAGCACTGCACGGCAAAGGCCATTGCCACTGCTTCGCAGCACCATCTAATGAGAGACATCAGGTATGACATATGACCAGAGGCTCTGTGCTTATATGTAGTCCTTCTCCTTGGCAGGAGATGAAAGAAATTGCCTCTGGCAAAGAAATTAAATAATTGCAGTCAGAGGAGGAAGTGTGGCTGTGGAGGAAATTGAAGTCCAAGGGAGCAACAAAAGGATGGTGTGCATTTGAAAAGATGACAGGAGAACAACTAGAGGAGAGAGAATATCAGTCTGGGCAAAGGAATAAAGAAGTTTCAGCTCAGTAAATTTTGCTGACCAACACTTGTTACTGATTAAGTGATGGTTCTAAAATATGAATGATGCCCTTTTAGAGCATTTAAATAAAAAGGAATACTTCATGAACATGCATCAAGTTCATCAAGTGTCTTTATGCTTTGATAACTCTGAAATTAATATGCTCTTGTGCTTGACCACATAGCTTGAAGCTTTTCAGGGAATCCTAGTCTAGTTACACCTTTTGTAAGGCCTTTCTATCATCTCACAGCAGACACAGTGCCACTTGAACAGTACTCATCCATTATTTATAATTATATGTATAATTTCCCTGCAAGATCTAACTTCTTGCCCATTTGAGATATATTTGCCTTACAAAAACGAAATGTCATTGCTAGCAGAAAGCAGGGATCAGGTTACCATCAACCTCAAAATCAGGACTTCACCCTAGTTAACAATTTAACATGACTTGAGAAGTTCCCTCTTTATGCACCACGCTGCCCTGCCATGTGTCTTTTCTATTGGAACATTTTGGTCTAGTCATTTGAGTATTTATTAAGACAAATACATTTACTATCCAACTCTGAATCTCCCAGGAACTCTTCACTTGCTTTGCAAAACCACAGTCAGAAGAAGCTGCCAAAAGTCATAGGTGGCCCTACACAGGGATAACTACTGCAGTGCAATTAAAAAATTAAGGTGAAGAGCATGGAGGGTCCAGAAGGGAAATCATGAGCAACAATTGCTGCTCTTCCAAACTCTTTAAACACTTCTCCCTTCCTATCTTTCCTCCTCAGCATCATCACTTATCACTTCTGATCCAGGCTGAGCATTGCATATGATCCAAGCGTTACTCAACCACCTCCAGCATGGTGCTTCCTCCAGCCATTTTACTGCTCCTCTGTAAATACAGCTGTATTTATTTCATTATTTAAGGAGCCAAACTGGTTTGACAGAGTGCTTGCCTCCTCGCTTGGGTGTGTTTAGAGGAACCCAAGATAAGATTGACTGTCACAGCAGCTACACAGAGTTGCTACATACACTGCCCACAGGTGGGATTTAATTACTAGTCAAAAGCAGCCTATCTTCCCCTTATTATAGAAGACAATTATAATTTGCTTATATTTATTATGACATTCTTGCAGAAATGTTCATGACTATTTGTAAACAACTCCATACTCTGCAAAGGAGAAGCAAAAAAAACTTGTCACAGTTTCCATATTCAACCCATTAAGCATTTAAAATATGAACCCTCAAAATCCAATTTTTTTAATATCATTAGAAAACTCAATGTTGCTGACATAAAATTGTTTTCCTTTGAACAAAAAGAAGTCACCAGTGTATTAAAGAATTTATCTGCCTGTGGCCAATACATCCTTTCTCAGAGAGACACACTGACCCCTAAGCCCTGTGTAGCAAATACAGTTTCCAATCGGTAGTTCACATATTCATACAATTGTCCCTAAAAATACAGCTGCAGTAATTAAAAAGTCCCAGAAAATACACACAAGGCAACTTGTACTACAAAATCTATCCAGAGCTATAAAAAGTCTTGAGAGACTACTCTCTTCTATTAATTTAGTAGGATTATGCTTGCATGTTTGTAACTACAGAAAAGATGCACTTTTTGGTTTATAAATAGATGCTTTTTTTTTTTTGTCTCCAGTTTAACTTTGTCTTTAAAAATAACAATGCATTAAATAGAGAAATACTATCAGTGATCCATACAGGTTTTCATAGTCAAAGAATATCTATGCACTGGAAGACAGATTTCCTTCTACCACAGGCAACATGCCTCAAGCATTTCAGGTCTGAGTCACAATGGTTTCTATGACCAGCTGTCTTCTTGGGTATGCAGATTTCAAGAATGTCTGAAGTTTTGCCTAGCAACAGACAAAGCATCACCTGCCCCCAATTTAAACATTTTCCTCCATACATTTTGCATGATGTTATGTCAGTTTCTGTTGCTTGATCTATGTGATTGCCATTTCTAAATGAAATTTTTTAACCATTTTACTTACAACTCAGTAGAGCAGTTGAAGACATTTTTCCTACCATAACAAAAACAAATCTCAGAAGTGCTTTCAGCATTAGCTCACTGCTTTATCAAAGCAGAATGATGTCTTTGGGGTTTTTCTAATTCAAAATTCCAGAGAGAAAGGAATGGTACTTTGTATTATTGATGCTGTTTCCAAACCAACATTTAATTTTGTTTGAGGGCACCACAACATTATGTGCTTTATTGGGCACACATTCCCTTAAATATTTTCTTTAGAACAAGAAGTTGGATGCAACTTCAGCTTGAAGCATTCAACCATGATTTGCACATTTACAGACCAGAAAAGGAATTATCCCATTGAGTTAAACTAGTTGTCCATCTCACCCAACATCCTCAGTCTGATGGTGACCCATACCAGGTATGTCAGCACGTTTGCAGGGTGGGGAGGGAGGATACCAGTTCTTTCATATTTAGAGCAGAGGTGTTCTATGCTTCTCTATAATTAAATGGTAAAAAACACAAACAGGGAGAGCAACGCATCTCTTCATAAACAGTTCTCTTGCATCAGTGATCATTACAGAAAGGAGAAGTCTCACCCACCACTTCCTCCTGTCCCCATACACCAATTTTTTTAAAATACTTGCTTGCCTAAAGATTTGTTTGTGCTATACAACATATGCACACATGTATCCAGAAGAACCCGAACACAAGTCCAACTTGTCGTAAGTCTGAAGTGTTAAATCTATACAATGCCTTTAGAACTAGGACATGTAACCTTGAACATGCTACTAAAAACTCATGTATCTTACACTGGCCAATGCCCTTCAAGCCCAGTGCCTCAGTTTGAGAGCCTGCATTGCTAGAAAGTGTGAATTCATACAGAATCTGGGTGTCACTACAAAACTGATCCTATCTCTTGACACATTCTGACCTCTGCTGTTATAAAATGGAATTTATTTTGACAATTTTTTTCTTTAGAATACTGCCCTCAGCTGAATAAGAATTTTCAGTATCTGAAATTATCTGGGGCAAAGAAATTATGGGAAAATCATTTTTATTTTACACCATGAAACACAAAAATAAAGTGCACAAGCTTTTCTTTCCCCCTCATGTTCCTATCATCCTGACATTTATTATAAGCTTCATCATTTGACTATTACATAAATACACATACTTAATGCTTTTGGCATCTCGACACTATGCTAACCAAATTGTCCCACCTTCCTCTGAGAATGCCTTGTTTTAGGCTTTTATGACAGATACCCAGCACATAGCAATATACAGATTATCACTAATCTAAAATCAATTATACAACTAGCTTTAGGCATCACTTTTTTTTTTTCCTGTTTAAGTTGCATTTTCACTACAAAAATATTCTATGGTACACTAGCAAGCTCTCAATTACATACAAGTCCAGGAGTTCATACTGAATTTTGATAGTACTAGTTAAGAAAGAAATCATATTCTAAATATGCTATATATTAATATGAGTGAAAGTGTAAATCTGAATGAACAGGGGTTGTAATAGTCTGCAAAATTTTGAAGATAAAAAAACACTGCACTTTTTAAGTGATAGGTACACTCCGAGGCGAAAAGAAACAGAGGATGCCTCCATCATGATTCTCTGCTTCCAAACTTCTCCTTCCCTTCTGAATAAGAAGTCTCAGACCTTCACCTTGAACATTAAAGTATGAACCTGTACTGTACTTGTCACAAATGATGAAAAACATTTGCTCTTCCTTTCCCATCATAACGCCTGTCACATTTCAAAATAAAACTGCATGTACAGCTTATACTATTTCCTCCAGCCTTGCTGATTTCCCATGCCTTGGGAGATTATAAAGTACTTGATCAAATATTTATAAGCAGTACGAATTTAAGACTATCACCCAGTCAGAAAACACTTTGGTTAAGGAATAGAAAGACAGCAGCAAGATGCGCAGAGTGTTTCAGCACCAAATATTTTTACCTTCATGTTTAACTACAAAAGGGACCTTAATTTAAAATCAGCTGGTTCACCCTTATGCTAAGAACCTACTTCTTTCAGAGCTACAGGTAGGAAACAGTCTTACTCAGTTCTTCTCAGTCTGTTTTCACCATCAACTGTGGTCTTGTTGAGCAATGTTAAAATTAATGGAGATTTCATCGTTCTGCATGCAACAACTTTATTTTCACCTTTGTGCATGTAGTTAAATGATGTTTTTAAAAATCATAAAAGATTTTGCTTCTGTTGAGATAAACATATGAAGATTTGCCTTAACACCTTCAGTGGAGTAAAAGCAGGACACGAAACACCATTAAACCTTAAAGGATCCTCAACTGTAACTACAAAATGAACAGCCAACAAAGCTCAGCACAGGACCTTCCTCCACTGCACAGACATCCTGAGGACAGTCTGTTAGTTTATACCCTCTCCTTGTTTTAATAACCATTCTCACACATTTTCCTTTGCCTTTAGTTGCAACCATTATCTGCTGAAAACTAAACCAAAATGGACTCCCTCAAAATGTTACTTCACCTCCAGTACCAAATACCTAGACTGTCAGCAAGGATGCCAAACAGTGTTCTACAGATTACCACAAGTGTCCTGTAGGTTTTAGCATTACAATTGCTTTTTAAAAAACATAGAACTACTTCAAATAGAACATGTCAAGACAGTTCAGTTTCCCACTGAAAAGTTTTACTAAAAAAGACAACAGTTTTGGCCAATATAAGAAGGAAGCCTCAGTTGTGCTCTCTTTGTACAGAGACCACCAGCAGTATCCTGCAAGTGGTCCCAAAACCTGGCAGGTGGTCAATCAAACGTATAAAGTACTACAATTAGTTTACTTTTGCATTCTATCAAAAAATGTGATGAGAAACTCAATAGCCTAAATCAAAGGCTTGATTAAACAGGAAGTTTGAGAAACCAATTCGCAAAAGAAGCAGCAAACAAAATTCACACAACTAGCATAATAGAGTCAGGCAAGTTTAGGTAAACAAAGTAACTAAAAATAAAACACAGAAGAAATTCTATGGCCATCTGAGAAGAAAGAGAAAGGACAAACCAGGCATGATGAAGGTGAACAAACAGATAATGAAAAGATGGTTATGATGTTGAGTTAAAGAGCTGACAGATGCTTCAGAGAACCATGGCACTGGGCAACAACCACGGGACTGGGAAACAACCATTGAGAGTGTAAGTGTTGAAGATGGCAAAGCCTGGAAGAATTTGCTTAATTAAGGTTCTTGTCTGTTCTAGAGCACGCTTTAAGCCACTAGCAATTATCTCCAACTCACAGGCCTGGAAAGGTTTCATTGACTGCAAGGAGAAAAAAAAAAAAAAAATTCCTTTTTGAAGTGTGATGACATGAGCAAGATACCAGAATAATAATGGTTGGAAAAATATTTTGGCTATTCTTTTTAACTTCAGTTTTCTAGAGTCGTATTAAATATTGCTGATTGCTCACCACCACCACGCCATAGCTTTTTGGGAGAAGTAACAGTTTGGCTTAAAAAGTCACTTTTGTCTTTCCTTCCTTGGAAAATTAACTGGCCTGACACACAAGAAAAGCAGCAAGTGGGCTGTAGATGGACTGAAGTTATGCAGTTGGAAAAAAGCCTTGCTATTTTATTTAAAGACAGACTATGGAAATGCAATGTAGGTAAGGAAATTAAAAAGCTGTTAGGTCAAAGTTGGAAGACTATACATGTAAAGAGTAGCCTTTTTTTTTTTTTTAATAAGAGGCTAAATGTTAGTTTGTAGTCATTCCCCCCCCATCATTTTATGCAATGCCACTGTGTTACGCGGTTATTTACCAGTTTATATCAGTGCAGTAGTTGTCCTACTCTTAGTTTGGTACATACTATTTCGTGTACTGTTCTTCAAGAAAAGAGGCTTAAGAGGATGAGGATTAGTCATTATAAAGCAGAGATGAGATGAAAGGGAACACTTTTTTTGCAAATTTATCAAAGCAAGAGTTGTTGCACATTAGGGAAGAAAAATTAAGCAGGAAAAGTTAAGCACCACTTTTTAAGAGATTAAAATATATAGAGATAGATACATAGACAGATAGATATTCCAGGAATGGTCTAGGTAAAATACCTAGTTTTACAAGAGTAGTGATGAACTACATGACCCGTAAGCTCCTTCAAGCCACATATGCAATTTTCACATAAAAGGGCTTATTACTCACTCAGTCTCATCATCTAAATACCAAACCCAGTGAAAATTCTTAGTTAAGCGTGTATGTATCTCCAGGATTTAAGGGACAACACAGAACAAAATGAGTTTCAGGGGGAGTTTTAGTGTTTTGGAAATGTAGTACTTCACAGCAACTGCTCAAAACACACAATAACAGACATAAAAAATGTCTACAAATAAATGAATTTATTTTAGGACACATACTCTAAGAGTCCAGCCAGAAATTCAAACCTCTAATGCATACTATGACATGACATAGTTAAAACAACAAAAGAGAAAAAGTGTACAGCCATGGTGAGGGGTACAGACACAAGCACTACCCCCACAAGTACCCGTAATTACTCAGATCAGGATAATTGCTAACTCTGAAGACACAGTTTAGGTGGCATTTACAATATCATACATAACCCAAACACCAAGCTCTTTAACTGTAATGTTGTGGTAAAAGTCGCAGACAAAACTGATTTATTAGAATCTGAAGACTATAGTACTGGTCACATCCAATTTATGCTAATAAATTCCATAATCAATTCCTGTGTACAGCCTATTAATTCTCGTTGCAGAGGATGGGGAGGAAGGAACTGATCAGTCTTTATGCGCAAAGTTACAATGTTACACTGCTTAGAGAAGCTCTTAGTTGTCCAACTGCGCTCCTCTAGTGATCTGCTCCTCAGGAACCACTGGAGATGTCTACAGAGATGGGAAAGTGCAGGGTGGTGGTGCTGAGGATGGCTATGTACCACTGGCACTTTCTACATGTCCACAGAGGTTATGTAATAATGTCAGACAACAACAAAAAGAAAATCTGGTTTCTCTTTCCTTGACAGAAGACTGTCTTGAGCTAGCAAAAATGACTGATCTATGAGTTCTGAAGGACAAAGGGCTCCTTCTGGGAGCCCTTCCAGTCACTCCTTCCAGTGACAGCGTTATGTGGGAAAGAGGCAGGTACCAGAGGAGGAAATAGCTGCAGCTACTGCAAGGTTTTCTTTGAAGAACCTCCAGAAACCACATAAGAAAAATAACACAGTTTTTGACAGGAATAATCAAAGTAAAAGCAGGTCTGGACTTCATTACATAGCTTTTGGTCACAGGTGCTACATGAATCCACCTGCTCAGGGCACTGTTTTAGACACTTGTATTTAAAAAAAAAAATAAATTGGAAAAACATCAAGTTTTTGCCAACTCATGGAAAAACTTGCAAAACTCAACACAGCCTTGCTGCCAGAGGTGAGAACGGAACAAACACAAGAGCAAAAAGTAGAGAGCTCTGGAAGATGAGCTATTTGTGCTTGCATTTGAGAAAGGGGGGTGGAAAGATGATAAGAGCTGCTTTTGTTGCCTGCCCCATCCCCTTCAGCACACATTGACACAGCATCCAGCACAGCCATCACGTAACCCTGCCTCAGGTCTGCAACAGGGACATGACATGTACTACACCTTGGTTTCCTGCTTTTGCCTACACTCAGTGCTGGAGAAGGGGAGAGCCCAAATCATGCCACTTCCACTGCTGCTTCCAGCAGTCCTGTGCAACATTACTGCTGAATTCAGGGAGGTTACACAGAAACCTGGCAAGCTGAAACTATCACAAAGCCCAATGACTAAATATTTCATGGTAACAACAGTTGGTGCCAGAATCTCAAAAAATCCCAAAAAATCAGAAAAAAAAAAAAAAACCAAAAACAAAACCAAAAAAAACCACACACACACAAAAAAAAAAATCACAAAAATTAAAAGCTGGTGGATAAAACAGAGGCAGCCCTTCAAAGTTTTGTTTAGACAAAGATTTGTAGTAGTCAAGGCCACACATACTTTAAAATGTGCAAAATTCATACTGAAATGTGTCTCTATTGAAAGATATATCTATGACTGTCAGTCTCTGTATTAGATTTATCAATAGAGGTCAAAGGACAGATCTGGGGGTCAATAAACTAAATGGCTCATCTTTCATTTAATGACTTTGAAGAAGCAAATTAAAATTAAATAAAGTTCAACAACACAACCAAAAAGCTTGTTAATATTCTTGCCCACATGCAGGAATAACACTACAACATAACTATCCAAAACACATCTTAAAAAACAACAACAAAGAAAAAAAAAGGGTACAATAAAACCATTATGAAAAATATATTCAATATTATTTGAAACCAACTTATGCTGTTTAAATATGAAAGAATGCAATAAGATTTGAGAAAGAAATATTTCCTTTATAAACTCTCTAATGGCAAGTTGAGAATCCTTGCACAATATCTTCTGAATCCTTGGAAAGGCACAATACACTGCAATGGAAGACATTGTTACTTTAACAAATTTGAAAACTTGGTACAAGTTGAAACTGGATTAAGAAGCAAAGATTTTCATGACTAGTGAAATATTTTTTTCATAAATTTCTGATACTACCACCTCTTCTAAAAATACTTTTTAAAAGCCTACTGTGCCAGAAAATTCTTTGTAGATCTTTATAGTAAAGTAATCCCACAAATATTGTAAAGACTTTTGTGCTACTCAAAAAAGCACAGCCTTGTTCAGAATAAATAAAAATAACTGACAATATCAACTGAATTTGTCTTGATTTCAGTTTTTTCACATAAATGAAACATTTGTGAAATTCATAGCATTTGAATGCCAAATACACATTTTTTCAGTATGACATAACCAGGGATATTTTAAGACCCTGGAATGTCATTAATTTGTGCCCTTTCGCTCAGCAATTTGTAAATGATTAGCTCTAGAGCATCAAAACAAAGTAAAGCCTGTCTAAGCCCATTTCATCAAACTACTAGCATTAAATCTAAACATGATTTCAAGATTTAATGCCAAAATTCAGCATATGCTATTTATCATAAAACTGAGGAAGTATGATGTCTTCCTGTAGGTATATTTTATACAACTTTCTCCCCCCAAGCCTTCCCCCCTCTTTTTTTGAAGGCTAAACCTTGGTCCTTTCAGTTTCCCAGGACTTCATACAAGTATCTACATTTCTGCCAGCAATGAAGTCCCTGAGGAACAGGTTTAGCTCAAGATGACACTGTCAAACCTTTTCCTATAGTGTCAATCGGTGGGGAAGGAAAGAAGAATGTAATTGAGCATAATGCTATTTAATTATTTTTTGGTTATAAGACCAATGGGAGCCTTACACTTTTAAAAGGAAACAGACTTGTACTATCAGATTCCTGTTCCTGTTGAGTTTTATAGAAAATAGCAAGTCCTTGGTTGTTCTGCTGTCACAGGTGGCTGCACAAAGAGTCACAGGACCATAGCAGCTCTGTAGCTCTGGTTTCCAGGAAAGCCTTAAACTCTGGAGAGGTTGCAAGTACCCCCAAACAGGGCTAGAAATGAAATTACAGGGAGAAAAACGCAGCACTTCAGGAAGTTTATGAAAGTTTGGCTCCAGGAAAGAAACTCTCCCAACAGCAGACGCTACTTTGTGTTTGTTTGTTTTTTAAATCCAAGAAACAGAACACACCTACCACTTATCTTTTCATCCAGAGCAATTCATCCAAAGTCAAAGCTTTGGTCTGAAGCTTAAGGTCTTTTATTTTATTTAGTTCTGGGCTAGCCTTAAAGGAGCAGTGAGAGAGTTTTAAAACTGGCAACACTATTCACCAGAAATACAAGTTATCTTCTCTTAGGCACCTATGAAGTTCATTCGTTTCAAGTTCTTCAAGTTCGAGAAAAAAAAAAATCTGGACTTCAAAAATTCCTCACTTTAATTAATGACTTGCTCTAACTTGACTTTTAATAAATTTAATCACTATGAAGAAACAGTGAAAAAAAAAGTTCAGCATCATCTGATATTTTAAAGCAACATTTTTTAATTGGTACTTTACTGTTTAATCAACCCTCACTGTTAGCCACAGGACCTTCACATTAGGGTTCAAGAAGAAGAGAAAACAGAAGCACTGTCCACACTGACAGGACTCTGAGTAACCGTAGAGGCCTGAGACTATCGAGTGGTGGTGAAGGGTCCTGCGCCACCCCTAGCCTGCTCTCTGGTGGGGCTCTCTGCCCACACAGCAGCAGAGGACAGAGGGCTCGTGCAGCCCTCCTCTAACCCCAACCCAAACTATTTGATCAGATAATTTTAATTCACATGTACACAAGAATTCAGATTTTTTTAGTAATTCCACAATTCCTCCTTATCCAAAAGGATGCAGAAGCCAAAAGGAACATACCGAGGAAGAGAAATTCTGAGAAAGGATGATCCAAAATCCCCCACAACTGGATATAGAGATGTAGAATGTAAGCATCAAATTTCCAACCTAAAAACAAAAATATACCTAAGACAGCTCATTTTAATTTTGAAAAGTTATCTGGAAGGGGGTTTTTAAGTCATTATATAGTAGAAAAAAAATTATGAGGAAAGGCCACACAGAAGCATTGAAACACATGGTAAATAATATCTGTACTCTCAGAAAAGATACTTAATTTATTTTTCCTGGCAGCTGTTTTTATCCCCAGTTGGAAGTACCTTCTATTTTGTATTTAAAAGAAAACAAAAGCTCAAATTCACAGGCAGGCTGCTGTAGCAGCTCTGAGTTGAGATGTTCCTGTTCAACTCAGCTGGGCAATTTCCTAACTCTGATGGGCACCACTAAAGCAATCAGATTGTTTAACATCCTATTCAAATAACTGGAGATGAATGTTCAAATCCACCAGCACACAGACAAACAGAAATCAGCAAAATCAGCAATAGGATTCAACATGATACTGAACTTAATGCAAACATTCCTAAAGGAAATCAACAGGAGATAGGAAGTAAGACAAAATTGGGTACTGCAGCAAGAATTACAACAGAAGGGTCACATGATGGTATCCAAAACAAAATCCCACTCCGCAGACGGTTTATGATCTGTAACAAAGAATACCTGCTCCTAAAAACAAAACACTCACACAAAATCTCCTCCAGCCATGAGTACATCTCAAAGGTGTTGTGGCAGACATTGAGTACTAACCACCTTGAACCTTCTCCCCCACAAACTTAATCTCTGCAGAGTTAAACAAATATTAATAATTGAAAAGTACACAAAGTAATTTTACTAAGGGGGTAATTAACAACTTCATTTCAGTTTAGCAGCTGATTTTTAGTTGGCTTTAAACCAACAGGAGTTTAAAAGAACCTATTACACACGATAAGTTTTTGAATAACCTTGTGAGTTACTAGCTGCAGCTTGATGTGGCCCTCAGACTTCAAAGGCTCCTTTCATAAGAGAGGATAGGGAGACCTTTATCATCATTTATGTTAAATAACAGACAAATCCACCACACACCAGAAAGCTGATGTAAGGAAAAGACTGAACTTTGCATGAGCTTCATCAATGTTTTTGGAGCCCTACATTATCCAGTAGTTTTTTGATTAGAAGATGCCAGTAGCTTGGAAAGGCAACAGCAAACAGTCCAATAGCATAGAAGGACACAGATAAAAAGCTTCTGCTACTTTACTGCCAGCAGATGCTTATAAGGACCCATCAATAGACTGCAGTGGAGCACATGCCCAAACGTTTCCTGACACCTTAAGTGAACAAGTCAGAGTCTCCCATCCTGGGCACAGACAGCTCAAACTTAGTTTTCAACCGCTCAGCTTTAATGATTCCTACTACCCTAGTCATGAACATTCAGGCAGGCAGGCAGGCAAAACTGACGACCCCTGGCATCAGTGTTAGAGGAATTGCACATTAGGGTCTAATCATGAAACACATGCCCTGCTAATAATGAGGTCATGTAGAAACATAAGAATCACCCCCTTACCAGAATTCACTGATGAAAAAACAGCAAGGACATACAGATTAAAATTAACATAATGTGAAATGAAAAGTACGAACCCTTAAGTGGAAAATTGCCAAATGTAATTTTCACAATTACCATTTAATTTAAGAAGCAGATCAAAAGAAGCACATCATTTACATTTTCAAACATGAAGTTTTAAAGATCAAAGACTTCTAGTATTTCCAGACTGCATATATGTGAGTAACTTGGTTCAAGTAATGAATCTATGCAGAGAGAGAATATGAGCTGCTCATTTGCTCCATGCAGGAGTTTCCCCATCATCTGAGACAGCAGCACGTGGTATCTGCAACAAGCATCATCAGCAAGCACCCACTGACACTATATACAAATAAAAGCAAGGGGTTTCAAGGTCTAAAAGAGCATTATAACAACTTTCTGACTGCTGAAGAACTCTCTCCCTGAAACTTGCCACTGCTTCAGAGATTTTTCCACAGCTCCAGCCTGACAGCTATGACCTAACAGTACTTATACAACAGTCATTAAAGATTCCATGTCATGGCAAAAACTGTGGGTTTATGCTAAAATGTTATATAGAGAGAAATGCCCTATGTCAGTAATCCAAAACACGTCTGTCTACTTTGATGTTGAAAAGAAATGATGACAGCAGAGGTGATGTTTTAGTGACCACTGGGAGCTATTCCAAAGGTACCGGTCAAATTCAATGTAAAGCAGAAGTGTCCTGGCAATTATATCCAGGAAATAATAAAATTTAAATTCATACCAAAACCCCATGCCTACTTCTGAGCACATCTCAGAAAAATACAGCTCATAATTCAAGATTAAAACTAGATTTTTCTCAGCAGGAAAACCAGAGAGCATCATGGCCATAAAGCCTGCTCTAAAAAAAAAAAAAAACAAAACAAAAAAAAAAAAAAAAAAAAAAAAAAAAAAAAAAAAAAAAAAAAAAAAAAAAAAAAAAAAAAAAAAAAAAAAAAAAACAAAAAAAAAAAAAAAAAAAAAAAAAAAAAAAAACAAAAAAAAAAAAAAAAACAAAAAAAAACACACCAAACAAACAAACAAAAAAAACACAAAAAACCAACCAAACAAAAAACCACAAAAACAAAACAACAAACAAACAAAAAAATCAGTTAAACTGACCTAGTAAGCAGGAGCTGCTCATGGAAGTTGAGAAAATGACCAAAACTTCTCTTATTAAGCTGAGGGACATGACAACATGAGGAGCATGTGCAACTGCATTCAGTACTTGATTGCTGGTGTTACAATAACACCCGCTCACCAAAGTTTTCGTTACTGCATATGAAGATCCTCAATACTATCAGACTGGTCCCAAGCACATAATGCAACCCCCTTATGTCACCCATTTTCCTTTCAAATCACAGGACTAAAACTATTCTAATCGTAGATAGGAGAGGATATATAATACTGGCATTTACACACAGATTTTAATTCTTATATCATGGTATTACACATCTTATATCAGAAAGAAAGGGGCACATACCCATCTTTAAACATGAGAAGGTTTAAAACAGCTTTCTCAAGATTAGCTTCTCCAACAGACCCCTCTCACGGAAAGGATGCTGCATTCTATAAGGCTTGAAAAGCCAAACAGCCATTATATTTTACAATCGTTGTGGCACCTATGCATTATTAGTAGTCTGGTAAACAGTCTTCCTGACAGATAAAAGAAGTTACACAGAAGCAAGTTTCATACTTAAATGTTCCCTCACAAAACAAATGGAAAAAAAAAAAAAAAAAGCAATATTCATGCTCTTTAGATGAAGAAAACTGTGAGCTGTGTCTGGCTGCAATTAACATGTAGCAATCTAATCTCAAAGGATATTTATATTGCAGAATGCTGTGGGTATTCCTGCCAGACCTACACAGGTTCACATGGATTTTTGTGTGACAGCAGCCACACTGCTCTCAATTACCAGCCTACATCAGGTAGGTAGACACAGTCAAAGCACTTAGAGGTCTTAATCTGCATCTCTGTGAAAAATTTGAACCAGTATGTGCAACCTAAGCAACATTATATGCATTGATAGTTTTCAAAAAAATGGTGAAATTGATGCCATCACATCTATCCCTCCTAGCGGTCTCCAGAAAAGTGCCCCTGTCCAAATGGGAACACACATTCCATACCATCGGAGGTGGGGGCAGGGGGGGTGGGAGAGACACGCTTCTTGAGTGGAGAAACATCTGTAGTGGTTGAAATGAGAAGGACCTGGACACTCAGATTTCATCTCCATATCTTCCCGCCAGGAGCAATGTGTGTTCAAATTCACCCATTCTCATGCTGTGCAACAGTGCAAAAATAAAGGTAAGACGTGACTGAGCTATAGCCATAGCACAGCTGGGTTAGGGATAACGCTCTGAGGGAGGTGAGGAAGGCTGGCATGTCTTTAAAAACAGCTGAGACACCAATCTCCTTTCCCCATTTCACTCCCCCATATCAGTAAGGCAGCATGATTTTAGAGATGTCTTCTATTGCCAGAGAAACATCCTTCTCTATTCTACCTCCTTGGCTAATGACAGAGGAAAGAGAAAAATCATCGGATGAGTCACAACTGTAAATCTGCACGGCTGGACTGCATCTAACTCATCAATGCACCAGACACAGGAAACCAATTACTGCCAGCCTTCCTCTCATCTCCTGAGATGCTGGAAACTGCTGCTCCAACCTTACACTTTATTACTGTGACCAGTCAATATCATTCTTGCAAGAGACTTGCTTGCATACAAAGACCAAATTTTGTTGCTGAAATGTGCATGTTAAGTATTTTGTGTTCTTACAAAATTAACCATTATACTGAGAACCAGATATGATTTAATAGCATTATCTTTTTTAACTGTGTATATCCAAATACATTTAGGGGGGAAAAAGGTCACCTTATTAAAATTTTCAAGGGGAGACAGTTTTCCCAAGGAAAGAGCAAAGATTGCACTGGAAGATGGAATTATACAAGATTTTAGTTGCCATAATGAAAAAATAAATAATAATTTAGAAATTCTTAGCTGGGAAGGTAAGAAGGAGAAGAGAACAAAAAAGGAACCATAAATGTGCACATACAAGCATTTTTCAGTCAGGTCTAACAATAGGGTTCCATGTTCCATGGTAGGTAAAGAAGATGAGATACTCATTTTGCAAATACGTAAGTGAAAAAATTAAAATAAGCATAATAACACTTTCAGAAATTTAGTACCGTCTGCAACTGTATTCCCCCAAACTTTTAAATAACTAAAGGCAAAATAAACACAAAACAACCAAAACAAAAAACAATCCAGATTTTAAAAGCCAGCGCATTTTACTACATTACACAATTTAAATACTTACAGGGTAAGAAATTCCCTTGAGTAAAAAGGAAAAAGTAGTTATTTAAAATTAACCTTAGGTACACATTTGTCTTTGTCCCTTTCCAAGCTCCTCTTCTCTCCGTAGTGCACAGCTCCCAGCCTTATCCACTGAGACCTGACGTGCAGACCTTCCTGAAGTCCGAGATTGCTTTGCAAGACCTACCCCAACGTCACAGAGGTCTTTTGGATTTTATCAGACACATGAAAGCTGGGTCATTAGTGAGCAACCCAGTCTATGCATTTTAATGTGGATTTGTCTTTGAAAAAATTCGTCCACACATAAGACTTTTGGCTGTGAAGCAATATCCTCTTGAATAACCATCAAGTTGATGTTTATTATATCAGGGATCGGGTTCTTTCCCTCCACAGCATCAGGCAAATGTCTATGAAAGATATCCATCTGTACTTAGAACTTATGCCTTCATCCTCACTCCATTTCCACTCAGTCCAAATGAGATCAACTCCAAGCAACCTTTTTACCAAATGCTGAGAACGCTCAATGAGAATGCCTACCTGTCATTTAAAAAATAATCATTATATATATACACACACACTTGTATGTTAGTTAGGACACTAACACTTGCAGTTAGTTAGGACAGTCAATGTCCCTTTGTTACAACCTCTTGAATTTGCAAAAGAACATGCAACCAAATGTCTGGCCCATTTTTGGCTAAGATTACATTTTCAGGTGCATCAAAAAGAGGTGTATTTTGTCAGTGGCATTGTTTAGGCAAACAGAGCACAGTGACACAACGAAGAAGAGAGGTTTCTCCTAGAAAAAAAATGTTGTAATGCCTAACTTTGTCCTCTGCTTTACCTAATCTTAAATAGTTTCCAAAGAAGCATTTCAATGCAGTACAACAGGTGTTACAACAAAACGCCTCCAACCCTGCAGTGTCATACCTGGATCTTTGTTTTTCTTCCTCTTCTCCACAGCCACTCTGACATCTGGCTTCACAGAATCACAGAATTGTTAAGGTTGGAAAATACACTTAAGATCAGCTCCAACATCCTGCTTCCTTCAATATCAAACAGCTAATAACTAACAGGAAGATATTTGTGGTATACTTTCGGAGGCATCAGCAACTGATACAATACTATCATGACTGACCCAGGCAGGCGGTTACCACTGGCAAAAATGTACACTATGCACCCATCTGCCACTTCCAGCACTCCAAAATTCTGACATAGATGAACAAAAGGCATTTTGGAGCGCCATGGTGTCCTGGGTGTTTTTTCATCCATTTCCTTAATGTAAATAGAAAACATCCCACACTTGCTTCTGTTCTTCATCACATCTTGATTTATTAGCTGACATGGTCATTTTAACATGTGGAAAATCTCAGATCAAACTCCATAAGCCAGATTTTAATTTCTTCCTGAAGATAAAAATAGTAAATAAATAACAGAGAGCAGGGTCAATAAATTAATTCCAGGAAAGAATTTACAAATAACACTGGAGATTAGATCTGCTTTTGGACTGCCCCTGTGAAGGACAGGTGATGACAACTGCAGAACTGCTGGGCCAAGTGTCCCAATACCCCCAAAGGACCATCTCCCAACCAACACAGCTCCAGTGAAACACAACAACTGCTTCTGCCATAGCAGAAGTCAGTGTGTAAGCGTATCAAATACTTTGGGTCAGAAACTCCTGGAAAAGTTTTTATTTAAAACAGCTACAACTGTATTTATAAGCCTTATGAAATTCATCCTGAAGAAGTTATTTATGGCTAGAAGCCAGCCTCCCTAATCCAGGTGTCTAGCTTATGGCTCGACCCTGGGCACCTAGCAAACAGATCCAGAGTCATGTAAAGAAGAGATCCAGGCAATGAGCAAAAGCAGGTGACTTGAGAAGCCTCCAGGGAAAGGAATGGTTTGTTGAAATTCAGGCGTCTGCCTCTCTTCATCTCCCTAGTCAGCTGCAACCCAACAGTGAGTTGTCACCAAAAGGTTGTCTCCACCAACACCACCTCTTCCCTGGCACAACCACTGGTGTACATATCGCCTCCCAGGTGCCAAGCAAGTACCAAATACCATGTAACTGGCTGACCTGCCATCATCAGATGAACCCCCTGAGCCAAATCATCAGTGGGTCAGACACACCACTGCCACCACTAAAGCAGGCAGGAGAAGCACAAGTCAAGCACAGGAGTTTCAATGACACCTTCCTGGGATAATATCTCAGCACTAACACAAAACCACATTGTTGTGGGATCTACTGTAGGAGGACAGCTTGGCCCAAACAACAGATTTCACTGTTTGTGCTAGCTGAACTGATCCCAACCGAGCTAACTCCTTTAAAGCTGTGTTACATTACAATGATTTTTACTTTTTTGGCCAATGCAGTGATAACTATTTCCCAAAGTTAATATATTGTGTTTCTTTTCTAATAGTAATGACTGAAAGCTGAATCACATCCAGCAACAAAACTCAGAACTTTCACATGAGCTGGTACCAAAAAAATGTGCCAACATTTGCACAACATGTGCCAATGTTGGCAAAAATATAAAGCAAGTCTTATAATCTTCATGCCCTTCTAAGATAATCCCAGATGTTTTGTACCACAAATGGAAAACACTGTTGAAATTAGATTTCACTATTCAATATAACACAAATGAAAGCTTTACAGCTAAGTATCCAATTGGAAGCTAGCATGATGTGAGTCACCTCCATATATCTTTCTTTTCATTGGAAAAATAAAAATTTAGCACTATTCATAAAAGCTAAATATACAACTTAATGCAGCAGCTCACAACATGAATGACAAAACTATTTTAAAGTAGCTTGTTCACTACATTCCTTTAAAGTTAGATTTTCACTTGCACTGGCAGTACTCAGATACGTGAAAAACAGCAAACCCCAAAACACTCCCTCTAAGGTAAATTGGATAATAAGTGAGGTGTGTCAAGCACACCTTAGACCAGCAGAAGCATTTCTAGTACACTGGGTCTGAGAGCACATGCTTGTTTTCATTAAACTGCTGTAGTAGGAAAGCCCATTTTAAAATGATAGTTAGGTTATATTAGACTTCTTAAGCAAAAAAGGCTGGGGTTTGTTTTGCTTTTAAAAAATGTCCTGCAGGAGTGGATAAAGGAACTTTAAAGTGGAGGAGTGGTAGGTACAAGAAATGGCTGCAATTTATCTGGTTCTTATAACACAATAAAACCCAAGTGTTTTCCAAAGCTCAGCAAGGTCACCATCTAATGTACTATACACAAGTGCTCATTAAAAACTTAAATTTGGACCAAAAGAAAGTGCCTGACAAAGTAAAGGTGCTAACAGAGCCCACAGTAACAGGGGGAGGAGGGGGCAAAGCAGAACAAAATATGCTAAATGTGGAAATCAGTATCATCTCACCTCCTCCCTAAGTTATGGGCAGAAAAAATGCACAACCTCACAAACAAAGAAAAAAAGAAAACAACAACAACAAAACCAACAACAAAAAAAACCAAACAAAAACAAAACAAAAAAACAAACAAACAAAAAAAAAACCCAACCAAACAAAAAGACAGGGGGAAAAAGAACAAAACCAACACCAGAACTAATGACAGTTGGTAACCACAAAATCCAGAACACAACTGTCCTGTCAGAATTGCCTGTAGATCCCCTTAGGCTGCAATGCATTTCCCCAGTATAGAAAACATACCCATTTCTATAGATACCAAGTTAATTCTTTCTCTTGAAGTGTCTGCAGATGCTGCTTTCGTGGAAAATTATAAAACAACACTCAAAACTACAAAGAGATACTATCCATAAAGGAAACTACACTGTGAACTCAGCTCAAAGCTATGCATGCCCATCGCACACCGTGTCCAGAGGACTGTGTGAAGACAGACTTTTGATTCACTCTAAGAATTTCCAAATATAGACTTGAAAAACGTATAAATCCACCTTGTAGAAATCATAAAATAGATTTTACTCTCAAGAAAAATTAGTCCCATTTTACTCTCTAACACCTTACAGATACCTTTCCTGAGGCCTGGAAGCAAAGGAATAACAAAGTAACAGAGACAATAACATTCAGCCAGATCACACAGTATTACTGTCACCATAAAACATTGTTGCTAGCTCTATTAAATGACATTTTACCACAGCACTTTCCTAGTCTGCAGGCAGTGAAGACAATATTATTCCTAGGATTTACATTCACACACTATTTACTTAGCAGCATGCATATTTATGTATCAATTCATATTTATGTATTAATTGGATACACTTAGATGTAATACCCATTGCCAAGAATCTACACACAATGAAATATCGATGCATCCACCTAAAGGAGGATTAAATACATCTCTTACGTACATGTGAGCCAAGACTTTGGCAGCTGCACTGTAAGAAGTTCTCCAGAAACCAGCCCACCCAGGTTTTATGACTTGACAGAATTACCTAGTATTAAACATGGTTCAGGCAACAAAATTCATCGATTTTCCCTTTCATTGACACATTTTTTTGTTCTGACACTATTCAGAACATTGACAGGTTCTCTGCACACTATCCAAGAATACATTGCCTATAACTAAGAAAAACATTTTCATAATGATTAGTTCAACTTAAATAAAGGTATCTACAAGAAGAGGATTTGAACAGTAAGACTAGTCTTCTGTCTCTACAGTTATTCCTCCCATCTGCCATACCAGACTGTATGCATTAGATTCATGCTTGGGGGAAAAACAAAACAAAATAATCACTGAGGTAAGATCTCTATGCAAATACAGGGAAAACATCACTGCTAGACCTCTTGCTGCATTTGCAGAAGCCATAAAAATATACAGGAGAAATGCAGACTTCAAACAGCTTCAACAAATAGAAACATTTGGTGACCACATGTCAGACTATTCACTGGATTTGATTGCTGTACTGTTGGTCCAAACCAAAAGATTTCAGTAAGTTGTCCTGGTTTCAAGTTTTATCCTCAAGCAGACTTTCTACCAAGTTACTCTAGAAATCTGCTTTTTCAATCTTCTGAGCAGGTGTGCGTTGTAGAGTGTGCATGAGGGGTGCACATATATAAACAAATCTGTTTTTTTCCTGGAAAAATAAAAACCAAAACTCCTCAAATATTCTTCCAACATTCAAAATGTAACAGATACTTTTAAATCACAAGGAAGATAGTTTTGGACTCTGAAAGCACACTGTAATGCAACAACACTTGCAGCTATCAGCACACACAACGACATTCAGAAAAATTAGGCGTTTTCAGTACCTATTTAATGGTTGTGACAGGAGCAATAGAGATACCTTTAGTTGCCATCCAGACAAGGTGTGTTTTCTTCCTCTAATGCTGCCTATCAAAAAATCACAAAACCTTATCTTACTACAGAAATCCTAATGGTGAAACCTCTCTCTGTCAGAGTCAGCACCAGGCAAGACTTCTGTTCTGCTGCAGTTGGCCTATGTGAGGGACAATCCTGATTCTGACTCGGAGACTGACACTCTTGCCAACAGTATCTGATGAAATCAGTAGCTCTCAGAACACCTGACTTTAACAACTCCATATGAGTTATTAGGGAAATAAACTCAGCTTACAAGAAGAGCTGTATTAGTTTGCAAGAGCTACTTGTTCCAACACCTATTTTTCATTTTAGTGGATTTCTCAAGGTTGCTTCACATGCTTTCCTACGGCTCTGCTGCTTCACTCCAGCAATTCATTCAGGCACACGCTCGCTGGCCACCCTCCCACAGACTGGATCTGTACATTTGACTACTTCGGGGGGGGGAAAAAATTCAAACGTTTTGTGCCTCAGGGCACTCTAACTAAAGATTTACAGACGTTGTGGGTCAGGTTTCAAGTTGCTTTAGCAAACAATTTCAAACCATAGACATTTACCTGAAGATGAGGGCTCATTTAAGACACAGAACAGGAATCAAAAGTTGAGATATTTTACAATAAAACAGCACACACTTCTTTCCTTTAGGATTCTTTGAGAGGCATCGCTTCTAAAATGGAGAAGTGTGTTTTAGGGGTGAGGAAATACAGCTCCCCTTCATTCACAAGGGGGAACTTTGTGGTGGACTACAGAGAGAGAGAGGCAGACTGGCCTCCCACATCTTGAGGCAGGAAAACGAAGTCGGCAGTCTGGGATATTTAATAGCTGGGAGAAGAATGCTTTGGTTTGGAGGAACAGCTTTTGGCTTGCTTAAGTTATAATATGGAACAGAACACAGTAAAACAAATTTAACCCAGCTATTTCTAGCTTTGGCAAACACAGCTCTACCTTTCACAGAGTCACAGAAAATTCTGAACTGGAAGGGACTCACAAGGATCATCCAGTCCAGCCCCTGGCCCTGCACAGAACCATCCCCAAGAGTGACACCAACAGCCTGAGAGTATCATCCAAACACCTCTTGATCTGTGTCAGACTTGGTGCTGTGACCACTTCTCTGGGGAGCCTGCTCCAGTGCCCAACCACCCTCTGGGTGAAGAACCTTTTCCTAATATCCAACCTAAACCTGCCCTGACACAACTTCTGGCCATTCCCTTGGATGTTGTCACTGGTGACCACAGAGAAAACATCAGTGACTGCTCCTCCTCCCCTCATCATCAGGAAGCTATAGACTGCAATGAGGTCTCCCATCTTTCTTCCCCTTTGAGAAACTATTTCTAAGTTGTGGGTGTTGCAGTGTCTTACTCTGGTCTCAGCATACACCATCTGCTCAGCTGAGGTGCAAAGTGAAAGCTGGCCTGTATATGGGTTTGACCAGCACTCTGCTCAGGCAGAGCTCAGAAAGCTTCAAAAGTCTCAGTCAAAAGACCAGTGTTGGCTTCTGGATAAAGGACACCTGAGAAGAGCTTGAGTTCTGCACAGAGAATTACTATTCTTTCCCCAAAAGAAGTAGATGACCTCAACAGCCAGGCCTCCCAAAGCAACTCCAGAAAGTTTAACTGAGACAAGCAACATCATCTCCCCTCACAGGAACTACACTTGAAGAGGTGTTTGCACTGTGAAGACTACAGGCCTGCCTTGTCGGCATTATCATAAGCTATGCCCCAACATGAATCTGAATTAAGGAATGAAGTCTTTCATTAACAACAGGTATCAGATGCAATTTTTTGTTTTTATTACTCTTAATCAAGCTGTTGGGATTTTTGATTCTGGGTTGTTTTGGGGAT
>VXAU01001100.1:1231694-1297753 GCA_013399695.1 Formicarius rufipectus | reverse complement strand
GCTTCCCCGGCCGGCCGTCGGCAGCACCGCGATGCGGGACCGGCGGCTCCGCGCTCCTCTGCGGCGTTGTCCCGTCTCGGGACGAAGTTAGGAGCCCTTTTCACTGCTTTGGGAGCGACAATGAGAGAGCCACGCTTTGCCTTGAGCGCTGTTCGCATAAAGCGGCCGAAGCGGAGGTGCCCAGGCAGAGCAGGAGCCGCGCAGCTCGGCCCCCGCGCTGCCCGCCCCGACACCCTTGGCCGCGGGTCTGGTTTGGCTCACAGCACCCGCACTAGTGGCCGTTGCTCTATTTCATCCGTGTCCCTGCCCACAGCACACTGCAACAGATTTTGTGACTTCTCTACCCCTTCCATGCTGTCCCAGGCTCAACCCTTAAGCCCAGTCTCAGTACAGCTTGATCCCTGAGCCTGGGTGGGTGCCGTGCCGAGTTCTGGCCCCCGTGGTAACCACAAGCGTGGGTCAGGTTGGGATTACGCTGGGCTGCAGCAAAGGTTCATCATCCTGGTCGAAGCACTGGAGTCAGGAGAGGTGGTGTGGTGAACGAACACAGCAAACCCCCCTTTATTTTTTTTTATTTTGTTTTTTAGTTCCTGATTTCAGTGTAACATTTTAAGTTCTCTAGAACTACCTGGAAGGAAGCTGTGGCAAGGTGGAGCTAAGTCTCTTCTCTCAGGTAACAAGCAGCAGGACAAGAGGAAATGGCCTCAAGTTGCGCCAGAGGAGGTTTAGATTGGGTATCAGGAAAAATTTCTTCAATGCAGGGGTGGTCAAGCACGGGCACCGACTGCCTGGGGATGTGGGGGAATCACTATTCCTAGAAGTGTTCAAAAAATGTGTGGATGTGGCAGTAATGGCAATGTGAGTTTAACAATTGGACTCGATGATCTTAAGAGATCTCTTCCAACCTTAAAAAATCTATCATCTTTTCCTACTTGAACATTTTGTGACTTTTTTTTTTCTTTCCATGTCTTCTCCATAAGTAAAACTGAGTTGCTGCATGCATCTTTTGCTTTTATGGCCCACTGTAAAACATACATATTTTTTTAAGTACCACGGTCAAAAAATTTGTACTATACACAAATTCTTTTCTCCTGAGATGTTTGCTTGGGAACACATCTTATTTCTGCTCTACAAGAAACCTTAGACAGGAAAGAGAATTTTTAGGAGATCAGCACACCAAGATGCTATTGGCCACCGGTTTCTGTAGTATGTGGAAATCAGTGTTGCTAACGTTACAGACAGGAAGAAAAATGCAGTGACTCTGGCTGAAAGAAGTTCCTCAGGAGATGTTTGACATTTATTAAAGTTACAAATGCATAGAAATTATGTATTTAGCCCCTCACCATGGCATGATTTAAGACATCTATGCTTTAGAGCCAGCAATGAATTAAACAATAGTCAAGGCTGTAATTTTGAAGTTTTTTTTCTACTTTTTTTCCTGCTCCAGGCCAGATCAGCCACAAGACCAAACAGAAATGAAGAATCTGCATTTTCCTCAAATGGGAACCCTGAACATCAGAAAACAACCCTCTAATCTTACTGTTTAACATCCATGACTACAAAGGCTAAAAAAAGTATAAATAAAGCACATATGAACTACTGCTGCTGCTGGCTGCCATCAGTGTGCATTAACTGAGGTTACCAAATATTTTCCTAGAGAAAACCAGCAAACTTTCTCCAGTGTTTTAAGGTCTTTTCAATTAATCTAAAAATACAATGTTTGTCCCGAAGTAGGAGAAAGTAACTGAGAATTCTGTAAAGTTTAAATTTATTTGAGAATAAAATTCTATGAAACAGGTTTCAAAAGAGGTCATATTTAAATTTCAAAATCCTCACTTATTTCTGCTTGCTTTATTTCACTTCATGGCAAATAAAATCACTTTTCTTACAAATTAAGGTTTTAGATCAAATAATTTGGGTAATTTGAGTAATCAGGTAACTTGATTAAGTCAGTGTTTAAGTAAGCTGCACGGATCACAACAGCTTTTAAGCCAAAATTATTCACAAAGCAAAAAAAGGTTCCGAGATGCAAATTTCAGCCTTAAAGTGCATTTTAAATCTTCACAGTATATAGTTATCTCTGTAATCCTGAGCAACCAAAACAGTTCATTATTGCTTTGCACTAACAAGGTTAGTCCTAGATCAGAAAAAATTACCCATACTAGATATGATTGCTAATTGTTGCTGTCAAAAGTAGCAAACATAATACTGTTCTATTTAGCAAAAATAAACCCTTTCAATATGTGTGTGCTCCTAGGGGTAAGTCAAGCAATGGTTTACATCATATTCTTTTCAAGGAGAGTTCTAGAAACATTTGACACAATGTATTTTCTACCAAGGCCGACTTCCTTTAAGGAAAGACAGCATTCTTTTCTAAGTGTGGGTTGTTAAGTGTGCTTGTTTTCCAAAACTTACATTTCAATGTCAGAAAACAACTTCTTTCTTCTTCCCTTAACTGAATCATGCAGCCATGATTGAAAGGAAAGAGCATTGTACTGGTTATTAGATTCTTATGGTTTCTTAACAAAATGCCTGTAATAACATGGGAAAACTTGCACCAATATACTTAAAAGGACTTGAATGATCTTCAGTGCTTAATAGCGCACCAGCTCCACTCGGCTAAAATTAATATAAGCTCAGCACATGCATCATCTCTTCACTCCTTCATGCAACATTTCCATAAGATGATGTGTATGGCTACCCAGACTGCAGGAGGTGAAGAGGGATTTCCTGGCAGTCACTAGCACTGCGTGCCTGTGGCCAAGCCATCCTCCTCCACACAAAGGTGGCAAGGCTCTGGCAGGGCTGCACAAGTTAGAAAATACAGCATTATTTTCCCACGGAGCTTGAACTAATAAGGAGGGATTGTACAGCTAAAGCAATGGTACAGACACTGAGGCATTGCAGAGCCAAAGCACTGTGTGGTCTGCAGGGCTTATCAGCCCTGGTCATGACCTTGCTGAACTCTGTAAGCCAGCCAAATCTACCTCACTCCTTGTATCCAAGTTGTACTGGTTCTGTCAATGAAAAAGATATTCCAGCAGCTTATAGATCCCTTTAATTCCTATGCTCCTCAAGATGGCCACCAATGCTGTTGCCGAAGTGTGGTCTTATAAGCTCTGGAAGGCTGTTACACTGTACTTGTTAGGTGAGATGGTATTTCTGCAGTTCAGTCTCTCAAAATGTCAATCAACAAGGGACCACACAGTAAGCAGATAGTTTGGCATTAAAACTGGTGCATTGCTCCTCCTTTGGCATCTCAAATCAGTGTTCATTGAAATGTACCATCTTTCATATTAATAAACCAGAAGTTAACATTGAAAGTAAAACAAAATAGAAAGAAACCTTACCCTGCTGGTTGACTGAAGACTATAGAGAAGATGCTGACCACAAGTACCATTTTGGCCAAAGAGAAAGAATTCTTAAGTTTTTACATAACTTTCAAGATTTTCCAGTGTGCCCACGAAAAATTCCATCTCAAATTTATTATTCTAACCTTGTTATCCTATGTCATTCATTTGTCTAATGAGTTCTCATACTCAATGAGGAGCTCCCATTCTGAAGGGATTTTGCACTAAACCATCGCACAACAGAACCCCTTCAGCTCTTTAAATCTTCTGAACATTGAAGAACATATAAGGTGTGACTACTTTCTTAATGCAGACAATTGATGAAGCTAGTTTAATAACTTTGAACTGCACCTCCTTTCTTTCCTCACCTTCCCTCCCTACTCTAAAAGGGCCTTATTTATATTATTTATACTTGAAATTTAATCCTCCAAGTCACCTTCAGCATAAAACATGCAATATCCCAATTCAATTTTGACTTTTTTTTTTTTTGGATATTAGCAAGAAGACAATGCAGCTGGTTTAGTTACTAAAGCCTTTTTACTTAAAAGCAGGTTTCAGGGCTTTGCTAATGAGCATGGCAACATAAAGTAAGTCTTAATGATACTGCATTTTATTAGGGTGAAAAAGTGTTAAAAAATAGATGCTCATTAGTGTTGTTCTTCTCTGTCACATTTCCAACCAGCTCACTTATAGAAAACAGATTGCTGTTGTTAGTGGACTCTCCAGGTGACATGTTTTAGACAGACACTCCATTTTTTTATTTAGAGTGCAAGAGATGGTTCTTAAATGATAAGACAGACTCCCAAGCGTCTTTCTTTTCTATAAAGAAGGAATACTCTGCCAGACTGCTTCTGGCATAACCCTATTCGTTTTTTCTGCAATTACAATTGATAGAGAATGAAAGCACCCTCTGGGATACAGAGGGTTCAGTTTCCTTTGGCAGTGGGTTTGATTGGAAGCAAACCTAAATTATTCCACTTCAAAGAGATGAATAAGGAATATTTTTCTGGAATGTAAAAATCATGCACATTAACCAAAACCAACCTCCACAAGAATCCTAAAGCATAGTATTGCTTAACCAAAAAAAACCACCCCAAAACGAAACCAAAGAAACAGACCCAAAACAACCACAACGCAACTAATTCAGGTATAGAAATTTGTCAAAAATATCTTAAGTAATATATTAAGTAAGGTGGGGTGGGAGAGATGGCATAGGGAAAGGGTATCACATAGCATTCAGTAATAACATATGAGAAACTTAGAACAGATATTCCTAAAGGGAAGAAAAGTGTATGACCATCATGGCTACATTAAAATCTACAGTCTGGTCTGTTCTGCTCTTGTTAAACAAAAATTCATTACAACAGTTTTTACTTTTTTATCATTTATTTCAGTTAGGCAAGATACTTCACATTGCTGTGTTCACCTGTGTGTGCCCTCCGCAGTCCTATCATTTCATCTACTTAGAGTGCCTTTTCTGGGGCAAAAATCCATGTTGTTTTTCCACATATACAAATAGTAAACATTGGTTTAACTAAAGCTTCATGACAATTTATTAACATTATTAGGCTTGGGAAACAAAGTGAATTTTTATTCAAAATGTAAACATTAAGATAATTTTAAAATGTTAGTGCTCACCAACAGGAAGAACAGTCCTTTTTCTGCCTTTTTTTCTTCCATGTATTAATCTACAAATAAAGAACTGAAAAATTGTCTATGTCATTTGAGTCACCTGAAGAAGTTCTTATAATATTCTTGCACCTTTATAAATAAAAGATGGAGATAGCATCATATTCCAAGTTTTCATCCATTAACATACTGTATATTCCACTCAATGTTATGTGTGAATGATACAAACAATAATCCTGTTCTGAACTAGCTCATCATTATTATGATGAAACATCACAGACAGTAATTTCTGAAACTTTAAAGGGGGTGGAAGGGAAAAAACCCACCACATAGAAATCTTGCACAAAATGCATGCCTGTATATAAATACCGAAAGTTGCTGTAGGAACAAGCAGCAAAATATAGCAAGGACAAATGCAAAGTTTATTCCACACATACTACAATTAATCAACATGTTAGGGAAGTATCAAAATTTGTACTATTAACATATGGCAACAGTTTATTGGTACAATACATTTCAACAGAGTAGTCTCAGTGGAAAAGGCTTTTAAGCTGCAGACAGTGCAATTGCATTAAATCTTAATTCTTCTGGGTCACGTTCCATGAATTTCTTGCAAACTTCTATTGCATCCTAGGGAAAAAAAGTACAAATAAAACAGTAACAAACAAAACAAAACAAGCCCCCCCCAAAAAAAAACACAAACCACCCACAATATAAATTATATTTTAAAAATCCCCCCCAATTGAAATATGAAGATATGCTTTATATAAACTACACTCAAAATGGATTTTTCCATAAAGGTTTACTAAATAGAGTAACAAATCTGCATAAACTGTATTTCTGATGTGAGTTACCACTATTCAAAATTATTTGCAGTGTTCATAGGGGCAGCCTAAAAGAGCACAAGTTTTATGCAGAACCTTAGCAATGATGATTTTTGTGACTGAATATTACTTTGTGGAACAGATGTGTTGCTTATCTGACTTTCTAAATGCACTTCTGAAGTTTGCCTTTAATAGTACTGCTGCATTAAGAAATTTCTCCTTTGTTTCAAGATTAATCTAAGCTGTGTGGGGTAATTGAAAGGTTTTAAGTAATTCATTCATCTAGCTTTAGGGTGCAATCTGGAGAACACGTGTTATCAGTAAAACTGAAAACAACCACATATGAATTAAGGAAAGCTTTATCCAACCTCTTCTGCTGTCCAAACACGAACTGTATGCAAACTTTACAGACATGAGTCTGTGCTACTAAACTATAAAATTGTTTGGTATTTTGTTTGTTTTTAGCTTTTGTGGTTTTTTTTGTAATGCAAAACTACTCTGGATACCATGAAAGGCAGATCTGTGCATTGCCTTCTCTCAACTTCACATCATTCTGTGGGTATGACAGTTTATCCTCCCAACTGAGTGTATTCCTTGCCAATTAATTTCTGACCTAAACAGCTCCTTACATCTAAAAGAGGCTGTGAAGCTGGAGAATGATTACTAGCAAGACTCAGAAAGGAAATCAATTTCTGTCTAGCATGACACCTACCAAACTATAACTAAACCAAAGGAAAGAGAATGAAAAATGCTAAGTTTTCAATCTGATAACTTCACCTTGTGTACAACTTGGCAGGAGCAGGGGTATATATGAAAATTTCAGCACAGGAGATGTCAGTATGATCTTTTGTTAGAGTCAACCTTTCTGACATTTCTGATACTCTTATCCAGAGTTACACGTTTCAAAGTATCTGTTTCTAGAACTGAATAAAACTAATTTTGTCTCACTATCCCACTTGCTCTATTCCTCATCCAACCATAAACATCACTAGACTTGTGTAAGTATTTTCAGATATGTATTTTATACATTTTGAGGAAATGCAGCAAGAGTTTTGTATAACTGCAAGTAAGAAGGTTCTCTATTCCTACCTCTAAAAAAGAATCGTCGCTAGTTTCCCCATGGTTTATTGGAAATGGCTTGCGCCCATCTGTTGAAAGACAAAGCTGGATTGAACAACACATTTATAACATTATAAAAGCTTCATTTTTCCAGCTAAAACTATTTGAACAGATTTTTTTGTATCTCACTTTCAAAACTGCTACCTCATTTTTCATAAAGGAATCACACATGCAGCAAGCTTTTCCCTGGTCTCTCCTGCACTGCTGACTGCTTCAACCAGTATCATTATGTACAGGTCGTTACATTACAAAAAATAATCCAATCAAAACTATGATTTTTTAAAAAATATTTTATTTGAAATCTTCGAGACTGTAAGTTGCTATTGTTATACTGCTGGCATGGTACTTAAGCTTTTTAGTAGAGTAGAAAAATTTCAACTACGCTTGATGGATTTACCCAGATAGAGACAGCTGTACATCTGTGGTCTTTGACAGCTGTGATCAGGGACTCCACGACAGAACAGAATAACAAACCCACCAGTTTGAAGAGTCTGGCATAACTGAAATGTTTCTCTCATTTATAATAAATTTCTCTCATTTAAAGAAACCAAAACAGGAGCTCTAACATACTTTCACAGCATTAAAAAAGGGTTGTTTAACTTTTGCAGTATAATAATACTATAATTATCAGAACTTTAAATGTAATTTCATTCATAGAAATATGTTTCACATTACTTTTAGAGATAACAATATGAAAACATTTGTCAGGGTATCCTAAACATTTGCTAGACCAAAATCCCTTTTGGCTCTGTTCTCCCTTGCAAAAGAAGCTCCCTCTCCAAAGATGACACCAAACTTGACAATACTTCCAAACTACATTTTCTGTAACTAAAAATACACCCGATGTTGAAAAACTTTTGGATTTGCGTGAGCAAGAGACTGTTCACAATTTTAACAATGATGACTAGGACTGAAGATATAACAAGGCAAAACCCTCAGAACACGCCAAGAAAAAGAACGGAATACCCTGAACTGCTGCAAGTTAAGTTTGATTCGATTTTGGGTTTTTTCACATACATCTTGGCAGAACAACATTTTAATTTCATGTGCCTATAAACAACACATTTTTTCTGGCAAAAACATTGTAAGCATTTTGCATCCATGTGCTTCCTTTGCATTTTCTGCCTTCTAAAGCCCACGTGCTGCCAACAGTGACTGAAGTTAGTGAATCAATTGCAAAACCTTCTCCCATTATCCTACTTTAAAGTTTGGGGTTTTTTGCTCCCTTCTGCTGGTATGGAGAAGTTATTTTAAGAACAAAAAAAGAGTAATATTGGCATTCCACTGTACAGAGGACCTAAATGCCTCTTCTTTTTCTGTTTTTTTTGTTTTTTTTTTCCTAATTTTAAGGGAAAAAATGGGTTTTATCTTGCATCATACCTACAGAAGATCGCTAAACATGGTCACCATAATATGTAGTGTGTATTTTAAGCAGTGTAAATTAATGGACAATGAAAACGTGCCATGGAAATAGTAACACACCATTAAAAGAAAAGCAAGCCATCCATCATGCCTTGAAATTTAGAGTGATAAAACATTTATATTGCATCCTACAGTACTTAGGTTTTTAGTCTATTTCACTAGCAGACAGCACCATAAAATACAGAAGTGTGTGCCTATTGTTCATGACTGATCCCTGATGATACCCCTTAGATCAACTTAGTATTAACATAATCACTTCTTATATACAGCTTATGTCTCAGGTTGTGATTAGTTATCAACTCTTAAGGGGACTGCTTAATTAAATGTTGATTTTCAAAGATGAAAATGTTATCATCATAAAATACTGCAAAAATTATGTTAGAAAAGACCAGTGACTTGCAGTTTTTAAATGCTGATCTACTTGCTGGTTTTCTGAAGAGCCTGCAGCAAAATGTAGTTGCCCAGCAACATATTTAAGGTAGGAGTCATTAGAGAATATATAAGCAGAACTGAAGTGCTACACAATCTGAAGAAGGAGAAAATAGCTGCAATTCAGAAAATAAAGACTACTGTTGTACTCTAACTGTCCAGCGACCAGAAAAAAGCAGAGGAAAAAATTACCAACCTATTACAAATGAGTTGCAGAATATTATCTGTTACTGCCCTGACTACATACTTTCAGTTTAAACTATATCACACTACTCATTACAGCTAACACTTCTAAAGCAGCATACAGTTAGTTTAATACAAGCAATGCAGGGACATAAATGTAACCAGTTTCCTCTGAAATTTTGAATGTTCATCGATTTACTTCTTGTCCTTACAAATGATAACAGAAGTTTTGACGCAGTCTAGTATTGTGTACCATTTTATTTTAATAGGAGGGAGTTGAGAGAAGGAGAGCCAAAAAAAATAATGGGAAGAAGGCTGCAACTGTTTGACAGAAACCCAACAGACCCTAAGATGAAACTGAAAACAACCTACCACAGCCCTACATAACATCAAGAAATCTCTCTGACACTTTTGACAGTTAACAGCATCACTACTTGCATTTGCTTCTAACAAATGGAGAGCAGATAAAAAGGTGTTCTTACCCAATTCATAGAGATGACCACCTACATTAACTAATGCAATAAAGTGAAGGTCTACTTTTTCATCTATACTTGGTGCCTGCAAGACAAAACAAGACAAATACTGTGTTCACTAAAACATCTATCATGATATGATTAATGAACACATATCATTATAATATGTAAAACACTTGGACAAGAGAAATCACAAATGAGAAACACATTCTGGATCTATACAGAATGGCAAGAGTCACAGTGCAGATCATTTTGGAACATGAAGAAGCTGTCTGCAATGCATACATCAATGAGTACTCATGCAGTAAAGTATCTGGAATTATATCCCATTACAGCTTATCTAAAAGCTTTATTTTTCATCACTGAATTAAAAGGAGAATCAGCTCAAATACATTAGCATCAAAAATAGATATTCGTATAAATAGCAACATCTTCACTAACCCATCTCCCATAGTAAAGTGATGCAGGGCTCAACTCTGAACCTGTAATATTTCAGAACTAAAAATATTCACTTGGTCAAAATATTTTTTTCTTCATAAGCCAAACACAGTTGAGTTAACCTGTTCTCTCTCCACCAGCAATCAAAAGAAACACCTTACACATCTTAGGTGAGGAGGAAATAAAATAACCAGAAGTGCCTAGACTGAATGTTCAAAGTAGCATCATAGCAGTCATACCCAGAAAGGACTGAAATGCAGTGAGGGCATGAAGTGACATCAGATAAAAAAAGAGTTATTGTTGGTAAAGATCTAACCCAGTATTGCATTGCCAAATACAGCAAGCAGGAGTTTTTTCAGACAAATACTGCATAATACTTCACCAACACACATTCCCAGAGTCCACTGAGCAACGGATTTTGAACTTCTGAGCCAAAAGGAGCATCATCACTGTTGTGTTCAATAGCAATTGATGGTGTTAATTCCTCATCAGTCCATCCAGTCTGCATCTGAACTTCAATTCACAATTTAAGATGATACGGTTTTGAGCTAATGGGAAAAAGCAACTCTGTTTTTCTTCATTATCAAGAATCTAACTTGTGTGAAAATATATTTCATGCCATTTTCTTTCATCTTGTAATTACTGCTTGCCTTAAAAGACCCCAGAAGTGTAAAAATTTTCTAGAAACAGATTAGGGTGAAAAACGTGTTGTAGAATCTCGCATCATCTTTTCAAGACTGGGTTAAAGGTTCCTTTCTCCTGAGATCATGAGAAAACTTTAAAAGATGACATAAAATGAAGAAATTTAGCAAACAACCAG
The DNA here is from genome assembly GCA_013399695.1 of Formicarius rufipectus. Classification (NCBI taxonomy): domain Eukaryota; kingdom Metazoa; phylum Chordata; class Aves; order Passeriformes; family Formicariidae; genus Formicarius; species Formicarius rufipectus. The sequence continues at coordinate 1,287,066 of VXAU01001100.1, read as the reverse complement.
AACAATAAGGCAAAGGACAAGAAGTCACCATAAGTCCTTCAATACATCAAGGTGGCCAAAGAACACAACATTATGGAGGAACTGCCATCAGCTTACAGAAATTCTATGTAGCAAGCTCAAAAATGAGAAAAAAATAAAAATAAAACCCCACACAAGCTTCCCTCACTTTCATTTAAGATTTATCTCCACGATCAGTTAAACTGTGAAAGGCCCAAATACTTTGTTTCATCACTACTTCAGACAGCCTAGAATGAAGAAAGAACATTCCAGCCACTGAAGATGACGCAGCTATCCAAGGGACAAGAGGACCTTTCCATCAGAACTCTGATAATTCTGTGTCACACAAGGCCAAATAGAGCCAGGGCTTAGCAAAAACAAACAGCCTCAAGAACCTGGCTGCCTCAGTTGCAAACTTCAAAGGACCACAGGTTTCCTAACTTCCTTAAAACCACACAAGACAGTAGCTAACAACCAATGGCATCTTGTTGTCATTCCCACTGATCAGCCACCTTTTTACAGATATCTAAACTGTGGTGCTACAAAAATGTGCAGGCAGGCAAGGCCGAGCATCCTCCTAAAATCCCACATTGCCACCTAATTCCCTCCCTAGACACATATTCAGAGATGTTCACTTAAAAATTAAATGTACCAACTGCGAAATCTGGGCTTAAGGAATTTCAGGGTTAGGGAAAAGACCACACCAGTGGGAACAAAACGGTTTAGCATTTAAAAACTTGCATCTGAACATACTCTACCTGGGCTCAAGGTGACATGAAGTAGAAGAGCACGAAGTATCACTATTTCAGAGGACTTTGAGATGTTCAGGATTTGATTTTTACTACATATAAGACAAGATATAGTTCCCCCTTTGACCATTTTGAGGGTTAGGTTCTCTGTCAAATTCTAATAAACACCCTTTCTAAAGAGAGACACAACTGGCATGCTTGGAATGCTGAGCCTATATACAGAAGGAAGATGGATAGGGAAGCCATAAAAAAAGGCATGATTAACTTTTCATAGAGTTTAGAGACAGACTCCTATAGAAACCTGCTGAGTTTTTGTACATGACTAATCTAAACAACATGCTTTCATTGGGCTATTGCCACAATCCGTGAGAAACATTGTGTTTTTAAATTTTTAATTCCTCAACCTCAGAAAGAGAATGAAAATACCATGCCATTATTAAAGTTTCTACCACATGTTCTAATATAGGCAGTCTCCTTCCCTTGTGATTTCTTTTCATCTAATCTAGACAGTAGTAAAGTAGATGTTAGATTTCTTGAAAAATTAGGATTTCAATAGTTTTTGACAGAAAACTATTTGCATAATTATAAGCACAGTGGGTCTGATTAGTCATGATGACCTAAAACTTTGTATTATAAAAATCTGTTGCTTATAACTTAGGCAAACAAATAACTGGATTGAACCTGCCTAATGTGATGAACCTGATTCAAAATGCCCCCACCCTTCCCCTCCTTAGGGAAAAAAAACCCCAACACATTCATATGTGTGCATGTGCACACACACACATGCATACACCACGTATGAAAAGAAGCCCAGTCAAGCCAAGTTTTACTTCACTGGGAAATTCTGGAAATTCTAATACTTCAACCAGAAGATTTTAAATTTCAAAGAAATGGAAAATAGAGGGAATGTCAGCTTCAGGACTATGTCTTTTGTGGTCTTCTGGAAAAGCTACACCTTTGGCCAAGTTTTCATGTTTCTAATAAACTGTCTGTGTGGATGTTTAAAAGAACAAGAGAATATAGCTTTAAGAAGTCTGCCAGCATGTTCATTACTAGGTAGTATTTTTTTAGAACAGTTATAGAGGATTTTCTCTTGATTACTCCTCCTGTCAAAGACCAGAGTAACACAAACATTAGCCAAGTGTTGCAATGACCTGTTCCTCTACATTTTTTCACTTGGAAGCCCACTCAATGTGCAAAAGGAGACAGCAGATTTGAAGGACCGCATGTATGAACCACAAGGAAAGACACAGGAGTCTAAATAAGATAATTGCCTAATTGGGATTCAGAACTAACCTATGGGATTCAAGACTCATTTTTCAAGTCTTCTGAAGAGCCATAGCACATAATGAAGGAATTTTTTTTTTCCCATCCATAAAAGACAGAAAGAGGACAAATACCAGCATTTGGATAGCTTACAGAAGTGTATGTTATAGTTGCAACCTTGGTATAAAAAGTAAGTTTTGGTAGTATGGTTAGTAGACATCACTTTTCCAATTGATTTCTTCTAGAGAAAAACCACCCTTAAAGACCAGAAGACTTGAAACTGCTTTAAAGAGGAAAAATACAAAAAGTTTAGTGCACAAAGTGATGGTTCTGAGAACATCATGTCAACAGTAATTTTTACTAAGTAACTGAGGTAATACTCAATGATAATAACAGAGCATATCTTCATGAGAACCCAGTTGCACATACAAAAGTGACAGCCAAGGCTGACATGCCCTCTGATTTTGGATAGTACGTTAAAATCATTATTTAGTCGCATTAAGTGACAAAGTCCCAGTTTTTTAGAGGATTTGACTATGTTCTCTGCTAACCTAGACATTCTAACTGAATAATAAACAATTGCTGACTGCTGTGAGAAGTCAATTTTAATTGACTTCTCTCAGATCAACACCTGTTAGTTCATGTATTCAAGCAGGACATCAACATTTCTTCATCTATTCTTCACTAGTAGATTTCAAATCAGTAATTAAAATGGCACTTGCCAAAGTTTTTACTATACAATAACCTTTCCTACTCCTTGTACTGAAAAATTATTTAATTTTACCTTTCACTACTGCATATTGCCATCTCCTCATGAACTAAAACAGTCTTCTTTCTACTTATTGAACTAAACTGCAAAAACTCAACGGTACACTCCATATCACTGTTTGCTCAATCATATCAATATGTCCAATTCCTTTACCTATGCAGTTTATCTTGCTAATGCACTTAAGACCATTATCCCATTCCAAAAGATAATATTCAATTTTCATGCATTTGAAATCCTTTAATCTTAAATGTTGCAAAGTTAAAATAAAACTCTTCATCAAATTTGATGTGCAACTGGTTTCTTTTCCCCAAAACCGCATTTCTGGGACAAATTCACTACTGGAAAAAAAATTATTTTCCTTTCAGGGATCTCCTGAACAAGCCTCACCACATCCTGCTTAAAATTTTTTTATGAAAGACCACATTGTAAAGGCAGATTCAATGTTACAAGACAGACTTCAGGCAACTTCTAACTAATCTTGTATTTTTACTATTTCCTTACACTTGCATTGGAAAGAAAGGTGCAAAGCAAGGAGCATCATAAACTAGTATAGCACGATACTTTACAAGTGTGCAACACAACTGTGCAACAGAATGCAATACAAGTAGTAACTGGGAAAGGAAAAATATGCCATGTGTTAAGAAACATGCATCAGGAGTCAGGTTCTGGAAAAAGAGCACTAGAGACTGATAAGGAAAAGACAATTTTGCAGAATCTTGAGGAATAAAAAAAATTCAGATAAAACCAACTGAAAGATCCTGATCAAAGTAACTTCAGTCTAAGAGAAGGAAAAAACCTTAGGAGTTTAACTATACAAAGGAGTTACAAGAAATCAAAGAAAAACATATCCAACAATGAAGTTTATATGACATATGGTTTAGAGTCAATAAATTCTGAAGGGGACAAAGTGATGCAATTGCTATTGGGTAGATTAGGCGTCTGTAATTTGCAGCATGAAACGTGCTTGGGCAAATATACTGTGTAGGACTGTGAAAGGCATTTGAATCTTGGTTGAAGCACTGCAATTAAAACAAAGATCACTGGAATGATGATCACAAGTTTTAGGAAGATTATTTCTGACTCATTCTCACAATGTAGCGACATCTCTATCGATGCTCAATATACTGTAGTGAGTTTACGGTACTTGAAATGCTCTGGAGTTTCACAATTGAACATACACAGCTTAACATAGCTTAAAGCATCCCTTGCCCAGAATAATGAAAAAGAATTTCTGTAAGAAAGGTGCTGAGGGACTGTCATGAGTACTGGCGCAAAAATGGAGATGTTCCTTTGCCAAGCATTGCCTTGTGGATTTTCCTGGTCTGCTGCCATGGCAGACAAGCTATCTTGAGCTTATTACTGCTAAGTCCCCAACCATCGCTAAAATACACGAGTGTCAGGTGAGGTACAATTCCAAGATGCTGGACAGTAGCTTCTGATTTTGAATGGGAGGACGTCAAGCATGAAGGTGAAATTCAGACAGGTTCTACCAAGGATCAGAGTACCTGGATACAGAATGCTTATACAAACACATCTTAGATTCAAAAGCAAGAGGAATTACTCAGCAGTATGCCACTCTAAATAGTTTTTTCCTGTTTTTTTCTTTAAAGAACAGGAATTTCAATCTGGTCTAGTAAGTAAATGGGAAACAACAAGAACCATGTTTTCAAATTTGAAAAGTTTATGAAAGATTCAAAGAATTAGGAGATTAGCTTGACATATAAAAGGCAGCAAAATATAAGACAAGCAGAGACACTGAAAGAACAGATGAGCCAGAAAAATAAGGGAATATTACAAGGACTGAGGAAATGTCAGCATTACTAATGAAGTTTGTTGTTATGTTAGCTTAAAAAATTGCCACATCTACTGCAATTTATCAGATTTGTATACAACATTTTAGGACACTATTTTCGATTCTTTCCCCTCCTATTATATGTTTTTGACTCATCTGGAGGCCTACTCTAAGAAGGTCTGGCTGAGATGAAGTTCATTTTCCTCAAGCAACCCTCACAGTGCTGTACTTTGCATTGATTGCTGGGAAAGTGTTGGTAACACATCTGTGCTTTGCCCACTGCTAAGCAGCGCTGGCACAGCATCAGCACTGTCTCTTCAACCCTACTACTCCCAGTAGTCTGGGGGTGGGCAAGACCTTGGCAGGATACACAACTGACTCAGACTGGCCAAAGGGATATCCTGTACAATCTGACATCTCCTCAGCAATAAAAGCTAAAAGAAGGGAGGAGGAAAAGGTCATGGGCATTTGTTTCTATGACATTTGTCTTCCTGAGCAATCACTATGCATACTCAAGCCCTGCTTCCAAGGAGGTGGCTGGACAGTGCGTGCTGATGGGAAGTAGAGAATAAATCTTTTGTTTTCCTTTGCTTTCATGTCAAACTTTAGCTTTAGTAAACTGCTTTTATCTTGACACAAATCTTTTTCAATCCTAATTCTTCCCCACTCTGGCCTGCTGAGGAAGGGAGGCACAGTGCAGTTTGATGGGCACCTGTGTCCAAGGCCAACTGTCTGTCACTGAAGTCAAGGAAAGTTTTCAAGTAGGGAAAGTGTGTTTATTTAAGGAGCATAAATAGAGACTCCCAGCATCAAGACTTTTGGTCTAAATTTTGAAATTATCTACTGCCTGTCTGCCAATTATTTAGTAGTAGAAATGTACTTAAAGATACAAGAAAGTTCAACTCTATTTTAAACAGAATATATGGGATGTTTTCCTCTCTTCCCCTTTAAGAACATAGATTTCTTAATGAAAGCAATACTAGAATGCTCATGTATTTCTCACACACTGGTCTTACACAATGAGACCAATTCAGTCTCTTTGAACATCCAGCAGAATGATCAGGGCTTTACTAATACTACTTCTTGACAGGACAAAAAATACAACCTTGACATTCAAATTTTATTAAGCCACCTGAGGCAGCTTTATTGTAAAAAATGTTGTCTGGTTTCTTGCATATTAAACTAATTTACATATAGATTTTCTGTTCTTAAATTTTATTGAAAAGGCATGTTACAGTCTAAAGATGAGTACGACATTTTAGTTACCAACAGATATCAGACTATAAGGTATTCACTGACAAATCTTTGTATATATGCCTTCCAATTTTAATCTGTCAGATGAAGATAGGATCTCATGAGAGTTAAGGTGTAATATTTTAAAACCTTTTGCTGGCAACCTTCTGTTTTGCCAAATACAATTGTATTGAAGGCCATTTAAAAGCAAATGCTCACTACGAATGGATGAGAAGTTCATTTAGACATTTTCTGAAGTAAGTAAAACTCTTAACTTGGTTTTCTGCTATAATCATAACAGGTTGTGCTGTAATGTCCATCCTTAGCTAAGTCATCATTTAATTATTGTCGAAGCAAATAGTCACTTAATCCTTTTGTTCTAGGCAGGCACACTCAGGCTCAAGTCTTTCTCAGTAAGTCTTTTGTTAACAACAAGCATATAGAAGTCAAATTCATACAAGAATCCAGTTTCAAATTACAGAAATATGTCACAGAATTTTCCAAGTTCTGGTAAAACAATAAAATCTCCAGGTAAAATGTCAGATGTTTGTCAATATTAATGAAATAAATATTAAATCAAGGGGGAAAAGTGTGAGCTGGGAAGAACTTAACTCTGTGCTTAACTCCACGCCTCCTCAAATGCCAGGGTATTTAACTAGCTCCAAATGATAACATCAAGAATGTTCCATACTTCTGAAAATTACAAGAGAGCTTGATATAATAATAGTAATTATTATTCACATGAAGAGAAAGGAGTCTGGAAAAAGGTCTCATCTTGAGATATTTATCAGGAAAAAAAATATAAAATCTATAAAGAAATAGAAGCATTTGACACTAATTTTTAATAGCAGCAAAACATTAAGGATTTCCACATTTGGAAAGACAGGTCTGAATGAAAAAAAAATTATTTGGACCACTGTCAGAATAGTTATTTCGTCTCAATAAAAGAGCCACATAGCTCAATGAAGAATTTCTAGTAACACACGTGAAATGTGGTCATTATCAAAAAATGATAAAAACAAAATCAATGTCCCATTTTCACATTTAAGATCATTCACTTCTACATATCAAGACGGGGTTTTTTTATTCATGTGTGCAGTAAAAGTATGATCACTTCTTTGAAGGATGAAATACCACTAAATAACTCTTTCAGTTCAGTGCTTCTGTTGGTGGTCATAGGACAGTTTAGAAATATTGGCTATTCTGTGCATGCAAATTGTTTTTTTCAGATTTTCAAGATACATTTGTGCTCTGTGAGTGAAGAAGGAAAAAAGTATAAGTATTTGATAACAAGCTTTTCTTACTAGAACGTCTTCATCTTAAACCAGAATGTATGCCTACAAACTGGATAAAGAAACAGATGTCAAGTGAGAAAGTAACCAGCCCCTTGGGAATACAGTAAACATTTTATCTTTACTGAAATACCCAGGAACCATTAAGCAAGACTTAATGAGAGAAAAGGAGACTAGGCTTAGGGTAAGAGAACTTAAACCAAGTCTCAAACACAGAAGAAATAATATCATGTGACAAAGAATTAGAAGCCCCTTGGTTTAGCACATCCAAATGAAAGACCATGAAGATGAGGTGAAAAGAAGAGGCTGGATGTGGAGCCTATGGCAAAAAAAAAAAAAGCCACTTCATGAAAGGCAAATTTCCTCTATGCTTTGAGAATGATTTGGCATGTGTATTGAATCAAAAATACTTGGACAGCAAAGCATGGAATGATGTACTTTTGCTGTCCGACATGGGGGATAGGAGAAAAAAAAAGCACAGGAAGAAATCCTAAGAATGACTAAGACCCCAACAAAAAATGATGCCTTGAAGACTGAAGTTAAATGGCAGAAGGCCAGTCGTGTCAGAGTAAGAAAAGACTGAAGATGGACTACACTTACAACAGAATGAAGCCCAACAGATGGAAGGCGTATCAAGGGCCGCCAACGACGAAGACGGATTGAAGGACTGGTAGCCTTGGCAGGACCTACATGATTACGTTTGGCCCAGGAGAGGGATGCAGAGTGACACAATGGTGAAGCCTTCGTTCTGCTGTGGCTAACCTGAGGCTGCGATGAGGATGGTGGTGAAGACAGCGAGGACGATGACGACTACATAAACATTAAAAAAGAACAGACTTAGCCCACTTAAACTTGAAACAACATCCCTAAAAAGGTAAATGCAAAAGTGTTCACTCTTTAGTTATACTGTCCTTTAACTGCTCAAATCACACAGAGAGTAATCAAGAGTGTGTTGAATTTGAATGCCAAGACAAAGGAATACTGAGAATAAGCAAAGACATCATCCAAATCTGAAGTTTATAATCAGATAAGCTAGAGGTTATTCACACCCAGGGAACTTCATAATATGAACACAAGTTAATTGACTCATTCAAGAGACAGACTGTTGGCAAGTGAGCGGGAATGGATTTAACTATCTTCTCGTGGAAGGAATAGTCGAAAACAGAGAATTAATCAGTTTTGTCTACAGCTTTAAAAGCTGTGAGCAACAGTTCTTTGGTAATTTGGAAAAGCTAGGTTTTGCTACTCTGGGATTTAAAATGAGTTAAGTAACTACTATAACAGAGCCCAGACTTTATTTACTGTTCCATGTCTAACACAAAAGCAAAGTAAAGGAAAAGGGAAGCTTACCGTGATGAGGTATGCAACTTCCTAAGTTTTTCACCTATTCTTCTAAAATAGCAGGCCAGTGGCAGTACTGCCATTAACACTCAGGATCCCTTTAGTATCCGTGGAAGCAGTAGGACTATGTTAAACCATTCAAATTGTTACTATTAGAAGAAAGACCACAGAAGTATTAAAAATGACTCTCAGCTCCAACTGACAAAGTTATAGTAAATATATTAAGACCAGAAAGGACCATTGTGATGATTTAGTTTTGATCTTCTGTCCCACACAGGCCACAGGACTGAACAAGTTCAAGTTTTGTTTGAATCATACGCATAAACCAAAAAACAAACATTCAAGCGTAACAGTCTTTTTACTAGTGAAAAAAAAAAATGGAATAAAAAATTCTCTCAATCCTGCCTACAGAGACAGTAACATATTCATACAGTTTATTAAAAACATTTGTGCTAAATGCAAAGGGAAACTTTCTGCTTAATGATCACATGAACACAGAAAAGTGGATTACATTAGTTCTTCTGGCCATGATGTCAAACAAGGAGCTCACCTTCAGTGTATCATCACCCACTATTATTTTCCCCTCTTAGAACATATAAAAATCCACAATGTCATCTTCAGCCTTTTAGAGAACACCTCACCTGTCAAGAAATAACATTTACCTTTTGTGCTAATTACACAGTTTTCATTTGGAATCAGAAGAATACTCCTTTGTTTGAAGCCAATCTACAGGGCAATCCAGACTGTCCTGTGTTGATGTCTTGTGCTTTATTATCTCTTGATCTTTCTACACTGCCTGTAGGTTTTTATGTGTATTTTAATCATAGAATCATTAGATGATTTGTGTTGGAGGGGACTTTAAAGATCATCATCTAGTTCCAACTCCCTTGCCTTGGGCAGGGGACACCTTTCAACAGACCACGTTGTGCAGAGCCTTATCCAGCCTGGCCTTGAACACTTCTAGGAATGAGTCATCCACAACTTCTCTGGGCAACCTTTTCCAGTGCCTCATCACCCTCACAGTAAAGAATTTCTTCCTAACAACTAATCTAAACCTACTCTCTTACAGCCTGAAGCTGTTCCCCCTTGTTCTGACACTGAATCCCTTGTAAATAGTCTCTCTACAGCTTTCTTGCAGGCTCCCTTAGAAGGCTGGAATTAGGTCACTCAGTTATTGTCTTCCACATTGCTAACATAAGTTGTTTAACAACACATATCTTAGAATCAATCCCTGAAGAGACCTGCCAACAAACACATTCATCAGTGATACCCCACTTATCTGCACTGAGACCAGTCAGCTGCTTGCAAGTCCATTAAAGGTATGCAGGCAGAACAGAAACTGTAGTTCCTTAAGGTATGCCCCAAATTCTGCATTCAATGTAATGATTCTAGTAGGGGCTGTGAAAACCAAGGATTAAATAGCTTCGGGGAAAAAAAAAAAAAATCCCTCATTAATCAACGCATAAGTGCCAGTTAAAACTATTTACTATCTTAGTATTCTTTATTATTTTTGAAGCACTAAATCTTAACTGTTTGTTTGTTTGTTTTTGTTTGTTGGTTTTGTTGTTGTTGTTTTTTGTCTTTTTGTTTGTTTGTTTTTGTTTGGTTTTTGTTTGTTTGTTTTTGGTTTTTTTCCTATCAAGAGTGAGACAATGAATTGGTTATTTCTGCTCCCCTATTGCTGACCGTAAAGAATGAAGACAGGGTTAGGAATTCTTCATGAAGAGCAAGCATCAAGTACAGTAGAAACTGTAGAGCTCAAAGATAAACAGGGAGTGTTACTAAGTATCATAACCTGTCCAGAGAATATAGCTTTCTACAGGTTTGTTATTCTGATCCACCCCTCCATCTCAGCAGCTCCTCACAAAAGAAAACAAAACCAGAAAACCTTCAGTCCAATACACTTTTACAAGAGAAGCTTACAAGAGTTTAATGGCTATTACAATTTATCTCTACTACTGATTTTTTCCCCATATTCTTCACTTGAAGAAATCTAAAATGAGACACTTCACTTTTAGATAACATATCAGGTGGCTTTAAAACAATTTATTCTCAGTTTGCCTAAGGAAATTCCAAAAGATGACTGATAAAACACTGCTCCTAGAAGTCCTCATAGACCTCCCCATGGAGGAAGGAACGTGTAAGAGTAGAACCTGCTGTGAGGCAGAAATTTAAGACCTTTGCTGACTGGACAATTCATGACAAAAGGCAAGAGACACTACAGTATGTTTGACAATTTTGTAAGCTGCTGCCACCAAAATAGACAAGATTGTTAAGTCTTCCAAGAATCTGCAATATAGCACCTGTTTATGAGAAAGACTTAAAAAAATGAAACCAAAAACCTTGCTAAGAGTATGAATTTACTCTTTGATACATTGCAATAATCAGAAGCTGTCAAACTGTATACTTTCGCTCTGACAAAATCTTTTAGCACTCCTGTGTAATTACTATGAAACCATTTATAAGACTTCGAAGAATACCAAATTTAAGATCTGTTTAACAGTACAGGGATGACCAGAATACTGAAAGACTTTTTTTATGAAGGCTTTTTTAATTTTGGTACTATTTTTGCCACAATTCTACACTTTTACCCTTCTTATTGATGGCACTTATTTGTTTTCCGGCCAATATTGCTGCAATAATGCAAATACATTAAAATGCCCCCTGCCTGAATGTAACAAGATCAGAAAACACTTTAGGTTTTCAAAACTGAATTTACAGCATAGAATGAAGTTTAGGGCAACTAATATTTTAATCTTTCTAGTTGGTATTTTTTCTAATTTTAAATTCCATTCATTGAATCTTTTTGTCCTTTACTTCCCATACTAGTGAGTCTTCTAGTGAGATCAACTAAGAGAAAGAGAAACTTCCTCTCCATTTAAAATGTACTTTTGCATATCTGGGGGTGAAATTTTCAGAAACAGTATATAGGAATTCTGGAAAAGCAAAGTTAATACTGGATTATGACTAATCAACGAGGCTGCAATAGCCAGAAAATTCTATGCATTACTTAGCTATGTGAACAGAAATTGTTTTCAACTGAATACTAAAAAAAATTAAATTCTAATTATATGTCAATATTACTATGAAATTAAAGTTACATACATATCTCCAAATAAAGGATATAGTAATACATATCACATTTAATTTAAAATATGAAAGAAATCATAACTTGAGCCACTGTATTCAAACAAGACTTATTAACTGCTAGAAACTGCAGAGAAGAGCAAATTAGTCTAACTTCACAAGATGAAAAGATCACAGAAGCATATTTTCAGCACGGGAATTAGAAGAGGTCAAATATCTGAAGTGGTAAAACAAAAGCCTTGAAATAGAATTGAATGTTATTGTCATAGAAACCAGTAAACCCGTCAAGTTTATTGTTTGTAATGCAAAAAATACATTATAAAGAAGTTAAAAGCTTTACGGAGTAGGTCTAAAAAAATGTTCACGCAATTACCATCCGCCCCAATCCAAAACTCATTCCTATATATAGCCAGCTATTAAAACCCAAAGCAACTTAAATCTAAGATCTGAAAAGAATCGTGTATAAAGTCTGTCAGGCACAAAGAGCTGTGCTTTTGCATACACCTGAAAGTGCAGAAGTTTCATAGTGCCAAGCAGCTCATGACTAAGCTAATGCCGAAACCTGTCAGGTGTTAGAAGCAGGGGTCTGTTTGCTCATCTTGCTTGGGGAACCCAATCCAGCAAAGTATCTCAGTCCACATCTAACGAGCTAAAGACTTGACAGGACAAAGCAGCATCTGGTATTGCATGACCATTTCTTTCTGAGAAGAAATATATCTTACTGATTAACTTGATAGTGACTACAAAAATTAATCTATCTGGAAGCTCAAGTTAAGGGCATCCTCTCAGGGGAAAGTTCAAGCCCATGCCACCTTCCTCTTAGAAAGCTTCCCTGCCTATCAGCTGACAAACTATGCTGGGACTGGGGCTTTCTTCTTTCCTCTGTTTTGAAGTTGCATCACTGTGTAGACAGACATCCCTGGAAACTTGGGAAACAGGAGATATAATAATTTCAGTCTTGCTCATTGTTTCATAGGCACAACCCTGGGATCAGAGGAACTGACACATGTTCTGCATCTGCTCAGTTGTGTTGCTCCATAAGCATGCAGTAACTCCTCCTAACAAACTGTTTATTATACAGTTCCCACACACTAAACCCTGGAGCAGAGACGGGGGAAGGTTGAAGCAACAATAAAAAGTGCAACTTTTCCAGCCAAATTTGCAATATAAGGGTTATTACATCTTTCAGATTAAATTCAGAGAGAGTGTACTTAATATCTATAATTTTTCTCCACCACCTTTTGAGGATTTTTTTTTGTTTTGCTTAAATAATTGCTCATGATTGAATGAAACACAATGTTTTAAAAGGTCTATATTACAGTTCAAACTAAGGGTTTTTCTTCCTTAGAAGTCATTATCCGTAGTGAGGATACAAATCAAATCTATGTGTCACAGCCTGAAAAAAGTTCTCTTCCTCCTCTTCATTCTCAAGTGTTTTAAATCTTTTAACAGCATTTCAAGTCTGTTTTGGTGGTGGTGGTGAAATCTTGAGAGACATTAAGTTCTTTCAAGGTTTTAAGTGAAGACAAGCAGCCAGACAGGGGAGTCTGACAAAGGAAGAATTCCACAGAGGCAGAAGATGCTTCATGAACTCATCTCCAACAATACACCGCAAAATTCGCATGAACTAGAGGCATTATGAGTATTTCAACTGCAAGAAAAACCTTGTTCCAAACTAGAACTTCCTTACATGCAACAAAAGTCTGTACAACATGCAAATTCTTGGGAAGTTAAGGTTCATCAATTCCAGTCCTCACAGACCTACTTGTTTGGTCAAGACTACAATTACCAACATCAGTATGTAATCAAGCTGAGACTACAGCTTTCAAACCACACTGGGCTAAATGTATTAGGTGATCAACACCTGCACCAGTAAGTATAATTAGTCTTTCTGGAGCTGGTAAAAATAAACTATTTATAGTATTCTCCATGTCAGTTTAATCCACGATTAAGAATGGACACTATCCCAAGAATATTACTTTTCTAGACATATGGGGAAAGACAAGAAATATAGTGAGATCAGAGGACCCCCCAAAAAACTTTCCAAAATTAGTGATGATTTATCTCTCCCTAAAGACCTAAATTTGAGTTCTATGGTCTCTGTTAGGCAAAAGTCAAGCTAGATTATCACAATGGCAACTTCTGTGATCAGGAATTACTGGAATTACAGAAAATGAAAATTTCAAGTTAGGAAGCTCTGCAAAAACTAAATTAACTAGATTTTTTCCAAATCATTTTTCCCTCACAAGATTTTTTGCCTTAAATAAATCGAACATTGTTGCACACCAATTACTTTTTTAGAGTGCCTTCTTGAGTTAGGTAACACAACATCAATTCTCTGAGTAGCTTTAGCCAAATTAGTAAAATGTCTCAAGTGTTCAGAATTATAAATTCTTATAACTTCCTCCCCAAAATTAGTGGTTGAATAAATAAAAAAAAAACAGAGAGCCAAACCAGTTTCTCTTTTAAATGAGGCGAAGAGGCTGAGTGTGAACTCAACCATCACCTGTCACACATGACTATACCCTACTGCTTACTGTCTCTTACACAGATAGTTCAAAAGCAGGACAGGAAGCATAACGGATTGGAGAGATGCAAAAAAACCTCAAACAAACAAAACTAAACTTATGGCAATTGATTGGCAGAGATGTTGGATGCAAAACTGTAGAAAAATTTTGTTACTTTCACTTGTTATTTACTTCTTACAAACTTGTTATTTAAACTCATGGTTTGCTTTATGGGTGCGAATATCCTCTATAGTTACGTTTCATCCTAGAAATCAGAATTCCTTCATACAGATATAACAGTTAAGCATAAGATCCAGAATAACAATTCAGAGCAATACTGTATGAATACCTTATTAGTTATTTACTCAGTATAGAAATCAGAGTACTGCATGTCTCAAACGCTGACACGTTAGATAACATGGCAATGCAATGAGTTACAGACTAACCAAGTACAACTTCCAAAACACTTCACATGATTCTAGTAAGCACATTTTTACACTTCTACTGTGGAGACTGTAAAAGAGAAAAATCCATAGCTAGCAATTTCACCACCTTTACAGGAAAGATTACAAGCTTGTTCTGTAATGTTAAGCTAAACAAAAATGATCTAAGAAACAGTTATATAACTGATTTTATATTCTCCCAAGATGCAAATGTTTCTTTTGAACACTACAGATTATTCAGAAGAAATGTGGAGGAGTATGGGTGATTTAAGAAAAAAAATCCCACCACATATGCTCTTGGCAGGAGCAAAAGGGAAGCTCTTTATGTTTCTTAACAATAAATTTTAATGCCCCAGGGAACCAGAGATCTTTGAAAGTTCAAGTTTTATAGCAGTTGGGAACAGAGTGCATTGACTCTACTTAGTTCTTGCCAACGTTAACGACTGTTACTGTGATCAAAGTCTAACATAGTGCATTCCAAGCAAGATTAGAGTTCTCAAGGCACACTGAACGAGTTTACAGACTACAGTTCCCAGTTATGTTTCGAGTTAAGGAAGAAATCAAGCTGTGGTAGCATTTTTAGTGGCTGCCAACTTCAATTCATGTTAAAAATATTCCTGATCATACTTGTGAACAAAAAGTATATCTAAGTAAGCACACTGATGTATGCAAGCATTTCAGTTTTTTGGTGAACATCTGAGACTTCTTATTTGTGACTTTTGACTCTCTGTCAAAACCAGTTTTGATTTTCAAAGGCTGATTTTTCTACCATCAATATTTTTGATAAAAGTCTAATGAGGTGAAAGAATGTTGTTTCCATTTAATGCAGCAGCTCAGATTCAGGATCTCAGTCCATCCAATTCTGAACTTTATTTAGCTAAACATATAGTTCTAGGAGCCAAACCTGTCAGTTAGTAAATAGATGCACAAAATGTACTAAAATAACCAAAACACCCAAAGGCAGTATTTTCTGTGCCCCCCTTAATAGCTGATCTATTTTATACTGAAGTTCTGTTTTTCTCTCTATTCTATAACAACTAATAACTGAAACACTCTAGGTTAAATTTAACTTCCTTGGACATTGTCAACAGCCTCTGAAGAAAAGACAGTACAGAAATGTCAGAGCTCCTAGTTTTCTCCTAAAAATTTAGACCATGGACAAAGTTAAAAGCTTTTATTACTCTCTAACCAATATCTAACACAGGTATTTCAAGTGGCCATGTCACTTGTGTTTATTTGCTTGACTGGAACATTATTTCGAGCCATGCTGTAACAACACTAAAACAAGTAAACTTCCCAAAGACCACAAATCACATTTTGCTAAGCGGTAAAGCATAAATCTTGTTGAAACTCCTCTATTAAAAAAAAACTTTAACCTCAAACACGAAAGTGGTTCCACATGCTGCAAGTATTACATGACATAATAAAAAGTTCACTCCATCATTCGAACTTTACAACAAAAAGTGACATGGAAAGCCACTGGTCAGCAGTTAGTGATACCCTGATGTTGCACAAACACCCTCCCACTTACTTAACATCACAACTATTTTGAGTATTTGCTGCCCACAGAGGCAAAAGTTGATCTAAGTCTAGTCTTAACATTTTCTCCTCTCCTCCCAGAAGTGCGCCTTTAGCACCTCTTAGCTCCAACAAGGCTACAGGATGAACTCCTTCAGGAAGGTGTTTGGGAAGCTCATGGAAGACAGAAGATACTGTAGGTAATCTGACAATCCACAACTATTTCAACTGTCACAGATACACACAGATGGCTAAAACTTCAGCTATTATTACCAAAATAGCATTTGAACAACGTCTTAAACCCTGATCACTTCTATAGGTTGCTACTTAACCTCCCTTAGATATTGCCATATCTCAGTCATTACTGATGAATGTTGATTAGATGGCTAAGGCAGATCCACAAACTGTATGGCATTTTAATATTTTTGAAGGGTTGTGTTTCTTTGAGGGATGTGTGTTTGGGTTTTTTTCGTAAGAGGGTATCAGAAGTGTTAAGATGAGTGGTAGTACAGGGTTTCAGCAACTTATGAACCACTGAAGGAGGCATAGGAAGAGCAAGAAGAAAAAAAAAGCAAACAAACAAGAAAACTCACAGTGTTCAGCATAAAGCAATAATAAAAGGATCAGCTCAAAAAAAAAATGTTTGCAGTTCTCCAAAGAAACAGGTGCTATTTTCCACATCCTCAGCTATCCTAGATATTATAAACAAAAGTAGATGCTCAGCAGAAGACTCATGGAAGAAAAGGGGGATTTTGAGTAGCTGGCACCTGTTCTAGTAACAGCAATACCTGCCTTTCGGGAGCTATCACAAAAAAAAGAGTGAGTTGGATCTGTGAAGTTTTAAGATAGAGACCTAGACCCTTTTTTTCGTATATAGCTTTGGATATGAAATACCTGTCACTTCAGACAGTGTAAGCTTCAGCAGCATAAAGTTAAACAGCATGACTGTTACAGGAGTCTTACATTAATTGCCCTCATTATGATACTTGAACACATGACCAGAATCAAGCCATCCTTGAAGCCAACACAATGCTTCTCCTGTGGAACCATTCCCAGACCTTACTGCTTGCTACCACAGTGATTTTAAACAGATCTACGTTTTTTACACATACAAGTACCCACAAAACTGTTTCACCTATTTAATTGATCTACTGGAACGAAGTGAGACACGGAGACACAGAACCTGGTCCGAAAGCTGGCCTGCAGGATAAGTCCAAATTTTTATTTGCTTTTAATTTGCTAACTCGAAATTAATTAGCAAAATGAAAACTGCTTAACAGTTCTTAATCTCCTTGAAAGACAAAAAAAAAATCTATTTTTAAGAAAATATGTAAGTAGTTTAATAAAAATTCAGTAAACTTCATTGAAAGACTAGCATAATTTATTACAGAAGAACCTTCCCAGAGTACTCAGTTCCAATTCAGTCTGTACATGCCTGTAAATGTTTTAAGTGCAACACTGAAAGTTAGACAAAATTGATACAAACAGAGCTTTTTTTTTTTTTAAACTAGACAAATTAATCACACCGACCAAACTTAGGAAGCCTGTTAAAGCACCCATCAAAGCAGAACATTCTATCGCTTTCAGCTTCAATCCATTTGCTTAGCAATTCATTTTAATGCTTCATCCAAATAGATCACACAGCAATGATACATCCCAGAAGGAAACTGACCATCATAACTCTTCCAGAAATTTCCAGCTGGAATCCAGAAGCCCACTAAGACTGAAGTTATGCAAGTAATATCTTGACAAATGTTTTTCTTCCCCCCCTCCCCACTCCCGCAACAGAACTCTTCTTCAAAACATACGGAATTTAGAGGAAAAAAATCTGATTATCCTAAAACAGAAACAAATCCTATTGACCAGATTATAGAATACACAGACATGAGAAAGACAGCACTGCTTTATTCTATTACCTCTAATTTTTATTTCTAGCTAAACTTGTTTTATTTTGATGCTTGAAACACTCACAATCATGAAACAGAAACAAAAGCAGAAAATCCACTAGCGCATTGTAAAAACTAAGTAATTGCTGAGATTACAAAAAAAGCTTGTGAAGAGTTAGCAAGACTTTCCAGGAGCAATTAAAAAATAAAGGCTTTACTTAGAAGCATTAAAAGCCTGAATCCTCAAATATCTGAGGCTTCAGAACCCAGTAAAAAATACACAACCAAACAGTATTATCAGAAGAGAACTTGTCTGTAGTCTATGCTATTTTTAAACTGTCAAAAATTTTACTTTTATCTCAATGGTGTGATGGTGCATTTTGCATGGTGGAAGGAAACAGAATCCTGAAAGCAGTTACAAAGCTTCCCAACCAATGCAGCAAAATTGATTGCCATACATCCCACTTTCGGAAGCTATTCTGTTAATACAGTTAAGGTTCGGGAACACTTTCAGAAGAATTTGAGTGGACAGTAGTATGCAATACCTGTCTAAGGGACAGAACTACCCACAGAGCAGGCTATTCTTATGAAGCAAGCAAGCCAAGTTAATCATCCTAAAAAAAACGTAGGCCTGCATGTTTTCATAATCTTTAAATCTGTAGAAGACCTAGAAAGAACTTTTTGATCACTTACTATCACTAATCAACTGAATAAGCCACTTCACTCAAAGGAAAGATTTCCATGCAAAGTGCATTGGCTGTTTGGACAATTGCAGTGTGCATGGAGGTCAGCAGGAGAACAAAACTC
The DNA here is from genome assembly GCA_013399695.1 of Formicarius rufipectus. Classification (NCBI taxonomy): domain Eukaryota; kingdom Metazoa; phylum Chordata; class Aves; order Passeriformes; family Formicariidae; genus Formicarius; species Formicarius rufipectus. The sequence continues at coordinate 1,268,379 of VXAU01001100.1, read as the reverse complement.
AACAGAGCCAAGGGAAGGCAGCCATGCTCCTTTCCAGTGCTCTGAAAGGAAATCTAAATTTTTAGGAATGTAATCGTAACAATAAGGGATGTACAGGACAAATGGGATTCTCTTCTTTCTTGCTCCAAAGGTGCAAGAAATTACCAACTTACCCCACAGGACAAGTCAACCACATTGTATGACCTGTATATGGTAATTTCAGCATCTTTAAGGTCATGCTGTTTATCAGTCACTTCAACCACTACATGAAGAACTATACACTGACATTTAAATGTACCAGAGGAAGGAAGAAGACTAGGGAGATTAATTTATTCCAACCCTCAATTACAGTTCTCAGCATATTCATGTTTTATATTTTGTTTTGCTTAAAAAGTACTTTAAATTCAAGTAATTCCTCAGGTACAGATGACAAGGAAGACCTTGCTGCCCGTTTTAACGAACATATGGTAGGAAAGGATTTCCAGGCAATTTAAAGTTGCAGTAAGATCACTTGTTTATTTCTTCCCTCCTTGGCTTATGGTTCAGAACTATTCTGAAAAAATGGCCCTAGGAAATTTATTCAGCCTTTGTGCTATTTCAACTTCGGAAACAAAAAGACAGGAAAAAAATAATTTTACCAGTCTAAGGAATACCCATATTGAATTATTTCCAGATACAGTTTTATAACATAAATATCTGGCAAGGGAACTACCCATTCAGTACTTGTGTTTAGACATGATTGATAAGAACATCTTGTAAATTTTTACTATGAAAAAAAGTCTTCATCTTTCTAGACAATTACTAATCTTTTGTATTTAATCTTTTGTATTGTGGTTATCTTGAGCAGGAAACAAATTAATTAGTGGAAGTTCAAGAAGGAAGTTAGCTATCCCTTATTAGGAGATTCCATCATCACTTAAGATGCTTGCTGAATCTTCACAAAGACTCTCACAACACTGCAACCTTGCACTTTTTTTCCGAGACATTCCATAATATCTGCAAGAAGAATGCATAGACAGACCACTCCCTGGATGAAAGTCATAGTACATAAAAACAACTAAAGAAATTTCTCTTTCACAACGTTCTTAGGAAAAGATTCTGTTTTCATCACCTTGTTGGAATAATCTCTCTTACTGAGCTTGCAAAGAATATATAGAAAAGACTCATTTGTAAAAAAAAACCAAAACCAAAAAACAAAACAAAAACAACAACAAAAAAACAAACACAAAACCAACCAACCAACCAAACCAGATTTACGTCTCACAACAGGAAGAGAGAAATAAATTTGTTCTGATGTTTCTTCTTGAAATATTGAACCTTGATTAATTTAGTTAATGAGATAAGAAGAAAGAGTGGTGTGGTTTTTTAAAGAAAATACCACAAAGGACGTTGAGATTCTATAATAAAAATAGTTAAAACAATTCTCTTAATTGCCTACAGGGTAAGGGGGATCAGAAAGGACTGCTTTGCTGTCTCCTGCATTGTTTAGAAGACAGCACACAAGAGAAAGAAAATCTCACCTACAGTACTTCAAACAGAGAGAACACTGGATCCACAGCCCAACACAGAAGGGTTTTTCTTACTGTCAAAGCAGTGTTAGCAATAATCTAATCTAGTTTTGGTTTTTTGTTTTGGTTTTTTTGTTGGTTTTTTTTTGGTAGAACAGAGACTGAAATCTGAACAGGAAAGACAGAAAACAGATTTAGTATAACTGAAGAAAAATGTTGCATGTTCAAGTTTATGTTTATGTTTAACTTTGTTTTGTCTGCATGTCACACAATCTGTGGGCACATAAATGCATATAAATATATATTAGTAAGAATTTATCTAATTTGTATTGTATACAAACACCACATATACAACCGCAAACCAAGTGTTGTACTATTTCTTTTCCTGAAGTAAAACTTTTTGGACTCTCACAAAATGTTTGTTCCACTTGTATGACTTACTATGGATCTTACAGTCTTACTACAAATTTGCAACATCAAAATGTCAACTTTTGTTAAAAATACTATTACTGTCTGTTTTACTCTGAAGCTTGAAAAGATCTTCCATGTTATTCAAGACCTAAAGAACCCAATGCAAACAACCAACAAAACCTCAAAAAAACCCCCAAAAATCCACCCAAACTTCAAGTTTGATTTTCCGCCCAACAATCCCATTTTACTTTGTGCCCTGATTTTGGGCTCATGACACAAGATTGCAAACAAGGCAATGACTTCAATTTCACTGTAAATCTTTAATATATGATTGTTCTCATTTTAATTATAAAAATTCAAAGTAGTTATTAAAAAAGGCTTTAAAAAAAAAAAGAATACCTCAGTCTGACCTTCATGGGCACTGGATTCATGAGTGACACGAATAGCCTAAAATTAAAACATATTTCAATCAGACTTTAAATGAGAGACTTTCAGTGGTCTAAGCTCCACTTATGCTCTTCATATTATGAAATACCATAGATTTAACTATTTTTGTTCAGTACTTGTAATAAATAAATAATGAACAAATAAACTCCACATCCAAGGATCTTGGAAGGCAAATATTTCAGTTTCATTACAGTCAATTCAGAACATATATCTGACAGTTTGTAATAGTACTTTTATACAAAGAAAACACTACAAACAAGTCTTTTTGTTGTCTATTAGTTCTTGAGCAGACATAGTTATTTAGACAGAAATTCTGAGCAGATATTTTGTGTCCAACATTTCTATAGAAAATTTCATCAAACCTCTGCTGTTTCTGTTACTACTTCTCCTTCAGTCACGTGTTAACTGGCTTCATGATGAGCTTAAATTGAACTCAGGTTTAGAAATCCATCAAGGATTTAATTTTTAAAGAAGGATCATCATTACTGTCAGGAGATACCATGCTGTTCTCTTTCTACCACTGGCCAGATGTTTCCGTCACATCCTTTCAAACAGCACTAATGATGTGGCTAACCACTTTACCAGCTAGCTCATTTCATCGTATGGGGTGGTGGGGGAAGGAGATCATATTTCAGCCAAATCCACTCTTTTGTGTGCCTCAACTGCTAAAGCCATGACTAGAAGGCACAAATGAAAAGAGGAAGCAATAGCACTAGATCAGCTTAAGCTGACCATTAAACTTCATCCTGAACCCACAAATAAGACGTCTATGCACACATTTCTCATGCATTTCCAAGTAATTTTAAACTAAGCCAGTGAATTAATATGGATGAGGAACATTGACAAAATCCATTCTGCAGACTGAGCTGTGGGTAGGCAGGAATACTCTAAAACACCAAAGCTGAGTTTTCTTCATAGCAATTGACTGATCATAAGGTCATTGTAAAACCAAATTATTTAGGTGCTTCACTAAGTCAAATCCTGGGGACAGTACCCGCTCATGCAAGCAAAAGAAAAAACACATACTAACTTCATAAGTTTCTAGGTATTTGGCCCTCTCTTCAGGAGTCATAGATAATGAATCTTCTAGGAACTTCTTCAGTGAAGAATTGGTTTCTTAAAAAAAAAAATTTAAAGGACAAAGTTAGTGTAATATTTTAATTCCACCTTCATTCAAAGTTTACAGAATTCAACACAAGATCTGAAGATAGAATTATACTGTATCTTTAAGAAGGTTGACTGCAAAAGGTACTGCTATCTGTTGCAGTTTGCAATGTTTCAAGTGCTTTGAATTTTGTTTGTGAATTAGTTAAAATACTGGTTTTATTATTATAGATACAAATGCACTTTGAATAGAGTTCATCCTTTATGAATGGTTGTATTCAGAGAAAACAGTATAAAATGTATCCTCCCCTCTATGGCTTCCCACAGTTAAGGAAAAAAGGGAAAAGCCAACCAAAAAAACATCAAAAAAAGCATACCAAAGTTCATTTTATCTCTGTTGTTTGCAATAGCATGAATTAGCCCAATTGTTCCACAAGCATTGTTAATGGTCTGTTTCATGAAATACACTGATGATTTGACATCTTGCCCCTTAGCTTTTATCCTCTCCTCTTCTTCGGTTCTGAAGGTTTCATACTAGAAAGAAAGTTAAAGAAATTTCACAAACAGTACAAATAGCTACATTATTCAATCAAAAATAATTTATAAAAAGCAACAACTAATACTGTAATTTGAAAAACTTAATGCACGTGTTCCAACAAGTATTTGTAAACTTACTCAACTGAACAGCTCTATATTGTTTCTTAAACCAGTGCCTTGACACTAGCCAAGAAATCGTCACACTTGAATAACATTCTGAAATATGTGTTATCTAACATAACTTCAAAATATTTAAAATATTTCCTTGATCTCAGCACCTGTCATCATCTCTCTTCAATTCAACAAAAGGCTTTTTAAGGACACAGGTCTCAAAGTGCTATCAAGAAAATAGTAATACTTCAGGTGATTAATCATCATGAAGCACTCTTAATAAAAGTTCCATTGTTACAATTAATTTTTCCCAGGAATATAAAATAAGATCATTTAACAGCCCCAAAACAGGTCTTTCAAAAGCCGTATTAATGAAGCAAACGTAGCAAAAAAAAATTAGTTTGATTAAACAATCTACAGTATTGGTTTTATAAAGACTGTAATTATACTGCTCAAGAGTGTGTTGGTTTTGTGTTTTGTTGGGTTTTTTTGTTGGCTGTGGTTTGTTGGTTCTTTTGGGGGAGGATTGGGGTTTTTTTTGCTGGATTTGTTTGATTTGAGTTTTTGTTTGATTTTTTGTTTGTCTTGTTGTTTTTTTAATTTCAAACAGAAAAAGAAAGAAATAAATCTGCAAATGTTCCAGACAATGCTTCCTCTTTTTCCTCTTTTACTAGGTACTTTTGCAGATAAAAAAATACTGACGTAGGTGGGCTTTCTATTCAAGTGTGACAAAAGTAAAGTATGAATGCAGAATGTTAACAAGGAACTCTCCTTGAAAATTTTTAAGAAATTTCTCTCAAACTCTGTGTACCATCAGTGACAAACAGACACAAGAAATTTTTCCAGCACGTTATTCCATGCTTGCAGCTTGATTGAATGTTCTAAATAGTCTAAGTAATAGCAAGACCATTACAAAGCATTTTAATTTTGCACCTCTTATCTACAGATTAACAGAAAGTAGGTTTCATTGAGATAAAAATTTCATAAAGCTTAACTGGACAAAAAGTTCAGACCACAGAAGGTAAACAATATTCATAAATCATTCATTTCCTGCCAACCAAAATAAACTGCATGGCAAAAGATAAATATATAAACACTGAGAATACCAAAAATAGTTTTGAGCAAGGTGTAGATCAGATCACTTGAAGAGGCAGACAGATCACTTCCTAAACTGAGCTACCCCATGATTTATACACATTAGACCATGTCTGAAATGGCCAATGCTCACAGTATTCACTTTGTCTACAATATACAATGCAGACTAAGAAGGCCATTGACCTTTAAACAAGACAACCCTAAAATTATCTGTATGCTAACAAGAGCATCTAGCCCTAAAAACAAGTCCAAGAAAAGTGATATATAGCCAACATGAAAGAACGGACCTTCAGACAGAAGAACAGACATGTTAGAAAAGTGTTTACAAAGGCAGCAAAATTAATTAAGAGGCACACTTTCATAAATATAGTCAAAGCCAAGACACATAAAAAAATCATAAATTTAAATAAAAGCATAATGTTACAGATCATTTTCAAAGGGAGACTGAGGAGCGCAAAACTACTTCAGAAATACAAAATAATGCTCAAGGGTCTTGTGGAGTTCACACTGAACAACAAAAGCTTCAGAACGCTGGGACTTCACACGACAGATTCAGTCTTCACACACTCAGGCGAAACAGTTGATAGAAACACTTGTGTCCCTTATGTTTTAGAAGCATTAACACACTGAATACGTGGCTGGTGGCCAAATTTGACTGATCAATGCAACTGAGCATGTTTTTGCTCTGGTTTTGTTTGTCATATGCTTCTTCAGGATGAAATTGGAAACATGTCCTGGAACAAACTGAAGGCTGCTCTTTTCCACAAGATGATGCTCCCATAACATGGTCCAAAAACAGGTTTGCATAAGCGGGGAGGCAAAATAAAAGTGACAGTCATGGAAACAGCTCAGACTTGTAGCTCATGCAGCTAGACACAAACTACAGCACACAGAAAACAATGCCTCAAAGGTGACAGAAAGGCCATTTCCTGAAGACAGGTGAGTTAAGAGCTTGCTTAAGTTTAAAACTACCAAGGTGGCTGACATAAAGCTTGAAAAGGACTGCCTGCGTAACTGTTTTGGAGAAACTCAGAATGCAGAGGTTTACAGGACTTAATGTCTAAGAAGACTGACCTGTCACTCTTTTCTCTATCTAAACACATTTTATTGTAAAAGTTAAATAATGAAAAGTTTGTCCTTATAAACCACATGTTCTTTGAGAGACATACTAAAAGAATGAAGTTTGAGCAGATTCACTTCCAGCTTTCAGGCTGACCTTATGACAATCACAGAAGACTTTAATAGAAAGATCAATATGAATAACAATACGTAAAAGCATATGATGACACAAAATAAGATTTGAATGGTTAACCAAATCCAGTGTTTCAAAATATAACATAGAGAAAGAAGGGGTGGAAATTCTCTTTCATCTTAGAAACGTGCCTCATCTTTCCAAGAAGCGAAAGCTCTATCAATACTGATGACTGAAAGTCGATTGAAGTTTGGTCAGTGCAACAGGATGAAAACTCAAAAAAGAACTGCTAGTTTGATAGTCCTTCACTCTACCTCTCATTTTGCTTATGCTGTAGTAGGTTTCTGCCAGAAGTAGGAATGGAGCAATTTCACAGTACACATGAAAAAAAAAAGTCTTAAATTGTCTGTAATAGAAGAATGTGAGGTATATTTGTCTGTGCTTGTACATTAGCTTTTCCCACAACAATTTGAAAAATCAACAATATACATGCAAGGTTATCAAAAGAAGGTTCTGAAGGAAGTATTCTGTTGCATTATTTTTAAGAAAGCTCTTGAATAAGGCTTCAGTCTGTTGGTTCCCATTTCGTTCACAACAGATGCAATTAACTGATTATTAAATAGACATTTACCTTTTCTGTTATTGGAAAGAGAAGTAGGACTGCACATACAGGTCTTGGCACCATGCTAAGCAGTTCTGGTTCCATACCATAAACATCTACAAATTGCCAGTCAGGATGGATACCCAACTGTTTGAGGAACTGGAAAAGAAAAAAACAGCATAATATTGAATGAGTACATTCATATACCTATCTCTTCAGAAGCATTACAGAGTATTTACAATATGAAATACATATCGTGTTACATTATCACCTAGAAACTTTACAATCTAAGAAATCATGATTTCTAGTGAAAAATGAGTGATGACGAGAAATGATGGTCAGCACTACAGAGAAGAGCAAGAACACAGGTTTAGTTCCACAAGCCATGATCTCAACACACAGCCTAACAACTTTATTGTAGAACCAAAAACCACAAATAAATTACTAAGCAGAGACCCAAAACAGGCAAAGAAACTACCACTCTGTGTATCAAGAGGGTTTCATTCAGGCTTGGGGAAAAAAAAAGACTGAAGAACTCTTCTAAAAATTATTCAGATGTTAAAAACTATGCAGCATAAGGCCCTGTGTAAGAGACTGACAGATGGGTAAAAGATGAGCAACAGATGTCAGGATTGGAAGAATCCTTAAAATAAATACATGGAGCTAATTTTTAATGTGGATACAAGCAAAGAAAAAGATGGAATTGAGTCAATGACAGCTAGGTATGTAATCTTTGGCAACTGTGTTTTGAATGGGTAAAAATAAGGCAACACTGTATTCAGCAAGACCAGGGAGGATAAATTTTGTAGGAATAAAATCAAGGTGTTAGTAACCAGATAAAGTTCTTTAGAGAGACAAAAATCCATAATAGATATCACACAGAAAGGTCAGAATTATCAAAAGCAATAGCTTCAATTTTAGTCAGTTACAGTAATACCTACATTAAACTTTTTTCCCACTCCCCTGAGTCATTTTCTGGCTCTTTCCTGGGCCCAAGATTTTGGTACAAAAATGAGTCAGTTGGGCATGAGTTGGTGAAGCACCCCCTTGGCCACTGACAAGTCATTCCTATTTTAGGACAGCAGGCAGCTCTGTATGCTTTTTTGACAGCATCACTTAGAGGGAGAGACCTCTACTGCTTTGTGTTCCAATTATTTAATGACTACCCAAGCAATTTTATTGTACTGGAAGAAATAGTTGGGGTACTTCAAGGGCTCACTCACTTTCAGCTGCTTACCTTCTTTTAATTTACTGATACTATGTACTCAAGATAACCTAAAATAGCAGCTTTATATTTCTCAAGATCTGCACAAGAGTATCAGATTCTCAGACACTGCTTATGACGCTGCTGACTATTTTTAATTTATAGGTCTTCGAGCATTTACCTTAGAAAAGAAAAAAAACCTTGTCTGTAATTACAGAAGTCTTACAGGAGCTCAGGAAGAACAACAGCAACACAAATTCCCCACACATCTGTACATAGCATTAACTGTTTCAGTACTTTATTTTCACTGATTGTTGTCGTATTTTCTGTTGTCCTTTTTCTCATTGTTTTAAAATACCTTCCTGAAAAACATTTCCCAGTTTTTCACTGGTTTGGCTAACCATTATCAAAAAGCCACTGTTGAAAATACTTTACACATACCCCTTATCTGCACTTCCTATCAATTTCTCTTTTCCCACAGTATTCCAAAAGGCCCTTCTTCCTCACCTGATTACTACTGGTTTTAACTAGCTAAGGGAGAGTGCAGAGAAGACTGATACAATCACCTCAGAAGAGCACAGTAAAAAAAGGAGAAACAGACAGGCTAAAACACAGATAAATATAAACTTGGTAAGGAAGACATTTAAAGATAAATTTTAAAAATAAAAAGCATGGTAACACTAGCACAGACTGCCCAGGAGGCAGTGGAGTCTCTATCTTTTGAGAAATTCAGAACTTGACAGGTTGCTGAGAATCTGTTTTGAACAGAGCAGAGTTGGTCTGAAAAACTCAAAAGGTCCCTTCCATCTACCTTCTTCTGTCCTAAATGACAACAAACTGTAAACCTATATGTCTAAATGTAGATAAGAACATTTAGTCACATTACCTATGCAGCCTGTGGTATAACCTATACTGTTTTCATTACTGCTACCACTACTTTAACCTACTAAATGTTAAGCACTGAAAGCCGCACAGAGTAGTTACCTGTAATATACAATTCTGTTCTGAGGTACACCAGATACCTTTTAGGTTAACGAAATTTATTTAATTTTAAAAAGAAAGCATTTGTGCTTATTTAAAGAACCTCAAAAATAGAATGGAATCCCAGTGGACAAAGGCAGCCCAAGTGACTGGACTTCAGTAGTTAACAATACTACTTCTGCCAACACAATTACAAAGACAGCAGGAAGATTTGATCAGTGGATTTGATGGAGATGTGGAAAGGGTTAAGTGGGGTAAGACAACATAAAGGTGCAATTTATTTTAACAGAAAACTTCAGAAGTAGTAAATACACAACTCAAATATTATCTAAAGTAGCATAAGTATCTAAACTGAAACAAAATAGGACTTCAAAATTTAAGTGCAATTAGACAGCATCTGCAGATATTTCAAGAAAGTCACATTCTAAACACTAAGGCATTATACTAAAGACTTTGAGTTTCCCACATTTTACTGAGGTGTTTTATACAAGTTGGAACCATGAAACCATAAAACTGGCAAAATGCACAAACATTTCCAGACACTCAGATGCAAAACTCAAAGAGCTTCTGAGGAAAGAACCGACTGTTGTAATCCTCTTCTAAGCACAAATGCAAACCAAGCCACCAACAAAGTCTATATTTTATTGTACTTCAGTGGACTAACGCATCGCTGTATCACAACAAAACTACAATGAAGACTTTGTTATGCAAAACCAAAGTGTGTCTATGGCTTTAGGAAATTGGAAGGACTACATCGAAATAAACCAATTAGACAATATTTTCGAACTTTTTTATTAAAGTGTAAAGAATTTTTGGCACTGTGTTGAATTGAACATTTTTCCTTAAAAAGTATTAAGACACTGAGTAAACTATAACTGATGGAATGATCATCAAGAAAAATAAAATTATTCAGCCCTTAAAGTATCCAATTCTTATTAAATAATTCATGTTAAAAATATAAGTGCACAATATTTTGCTTTCAATTCTTTATACATAATTCCTAGAGGCATATAACAAAGCCAAGTCTGTTTCAGAAGTGAAATTCCTTTCTAAAAATAAAGGAACTACTCAAACAATATCTTATTCTTAGGATATTATAAGGATGTATTTCTTCATTGTTTTACCATGACATTTATGGAATTAAAATGAAGGATTTATTTTTCAATATATCTTAGAGAAGTTGTCACAGCAGTCATATGCAGGAGCTGTAGAAACTTTAGTTCTGTACAGCAGGTCAAAAGGCATACCAGGAGCAATGATGGCTGGAACTTACATGAGGTGAATTATTCTTCTTTACCACCCACTCCTCACTTAGGATAAGCCACAATATAATCTTGCTCAAGCAAGAGATGCTCCATTTTAACATCTTGGGAAATTCAAGATTCATTACAAATTTTTTAATATCCTAGAGCTCCCTATTTCAGGACCTCATAATGAAGTTCAAAAAATACAGCCCACTTATCATCATCACAAATTTGTTTTTCAAAATTTGCAATAAAGGAGGGAGAAAGAACATTTTCAGCATCAACATCAACAAAAATGTGAGAAAATGTACACCCACCAAACTCTTAAAATTTCAACTGTGTTTCTTTCTGTAGGGTATCTACAAGAGCAGCAGAGCCTTACAGTCAGTTTTCCTGTTCTTCACAATGAGACACATATACTGTTAATATATCCACAGAGCAGTTTCAAAACTTAATACACAGTATGCCCAGGCACTGCCATATATATTGACCCCGGGCATCCCAGAGACCACAATGCAAAGCGCACACAAAACTGGACTAACAAGCTGACTCAGGCTTTCTTTGAAACAGTCCCAGCGAACAAGAGCTTTAGAATTTCCAACAGAGTCCTGAGATGCATCTACTGAGCCAGTGGTTCAAAGCAGGATACTGTATTATACTGTGAAAAACACTTCAGAGACCTGTTTCTGTGATCTAAGTTACTCATAACAGGGATGAGCTGGATCAAAGCACTCTTCTAAATGAGCTATTATACATATTTCTTTTTTACAGTTTTACTGCAACAATTCGATTCTACTGATTCTGCTAGTCCTTTAAGAAAGAAAATGTGGAAGCAGGGAACAGCATTTTCAGTGCAACATGATAATGTATAGCATAAACCACTGTTATTTTCCACTCTGTAGCATACCATTCTGTCTTTAAGACACTGTTTCCATGTCACAAGAACTAAGAAACTGAGTGATAAAGAGTGTAAGAAAAGGCCAGAAGTGGCAAGTACAAATACAGAAATGAAATATATGGATTTTCTGGCTTTCAATTATTGAAGAATATAAGATAACTCTAAGTCAATCTTCCAACTATTCACATAAATAATACTCTAAATCACAAGTTACAATTTTCCCTTTGCAACATATCTACCTATTTAAGCTCAGCAAGAGGGCTACACGGAAGGTAGTATTTTTAACTAGATGCCATTTATGAAGTAGTCTCACAGTGGACATCTACCATCTCTTCATATTTGTCCCTGTGCTTATTCTTTGCTATGCTGTGCCACAGCCCCGACACTCCCCCTTTGCTGGCTCTGTGGAAGGCTTTCTGAGCTGTTGTCTGTACAGAAGGACACAGACACACATAGAGTCCTGGTTTTCCACTGAGGCTGCACCTGTAATAACAGGCTGTTTTCCAAGCATGCACACTATCTCCACTGTTTTCACTCTGCTTACCACTGAAGACCTAAACTTCACTCCCTCACCTGAAAAAAAAAGTAAGTTTAGCTAAGCATTTTCAGGACATCTGTGTTTCTTCACATCGAACATCCTTTGACGCCAACACAGTAGTTCATTTATGAGTACTACTTCCCAAAACACTTCAGGGACCTTGTGCACTGCCTTTTCAATTACTTTGATCGGTGCAGCTTTCCTTTGGGAATGCTTGCGGGATAGTCTTTCAGAGTTCAGAAACAGAGACCTTTTAGGAAGAGTAAAGTCTGTTTCTGAGATAATTAATCTCTATATTTTCCTAATAATCTAAGATATGTGTTCCATAAATGGGAGAAGATGCTGCATCCAGTTTCTGCCATTTGTTCTGTTCTGTGATCTTTATTGCCCTGGACCTTTAAAGTCACAGCTGTCAAGGGTGTTCATCAGCTAAAATCTATCTCTTTATGTAGCTGACTCTCAATACTTTAATGGCTTAAAAAAAGAACAAAATAAATGACAAAAAAAATCAACACAACCAACCCAAAAAAGTAGAATCAAAGGCATGAAAATAATCCCGGAAGGTAACTAAGAACTAGGAAGTTCTTGCCCTATAGGGCAAGAGAAACTCAAGCCACAGCAAGCTCTCAGAAGTTTAACTTTTATAACTACCTGAAGCCACTGCTTGGGCAGTAATCAGATGCAGTCAATTACTCTACCCTTACCTGGATATAATGAAGGCAGGAGCTGAAATAGTACCTTATCCGTGAAGTAAGAATATTTCTTAAAATGTGTGAGATGAAGAATAGGTATAGCATGAAAAAAGGTGTGAGATCAAGAAAGATATCGACCAATACTACTTTTTTGTTCATCTACACTTGGTAGGAAATCAATTGTGGGTTGCAAGCCAGACTGAAGGAACATCATGATGAAGAACAATCAGCTTGTGTTTTGATATTTTCACTCCAAAAATCTGCATGCACTCTGGGTTGTTTTTTTGTTGTTGTTGTTGGGATTTTTTGTTTGTTTGTTTTGTTTGTTTGTGGTTTTGGTTTTTGTGGGGGTTTTTTTGTGGGTGGTAGAAGAAATTGAGAACAAGATACACATACAAGCATCATGTAGTAAACAGTGGGCAGATAAGCATGATTTTCTTGCCTTCTCTCTCCCATTAGTGGGGAAAGACTCATAAGAGATTCAGGAAGAAGGGCAGCACGGGTCACGGCAGGCCCCCCAGCTGAAGGTCAAAGAGAAGAAACCATTCCCTGTCATCACTGTACACAAAGTGGAGCTTTGTAAATGCTGAATCATCAACTCGTTCTGTATCAGAGGTGGACAACAATTCATTCTGTCAGACTGTAGAAGTGAAGGAGAAAAAAACATGTACTGTGACAATTACATTAGCACTGTATGGTACATTTAACTACTGACTTGACTCATTACAATTACCACTGTGTGGCACATTTAACTGTGGTACGCTCTTTCTCAAAAACATCACTACAAATACATGGTTATGGTATTCCGAGTGAGTCATTGCCACTGGAAATCTTTAAAACTAAGAAAGAATATTCCTGTTTATCCTCACCAGCCACTTTCTGAAGCTTTAAATAATTTTAACACATAGGCAAAAGAGAGGTTCTATATACACTAAGGATTCAGACTTATAATATAAACACCTTCAGATACAAAACCTCTGAGATATTTTTGAAAGATTTCACATATCCTCTAACTGGAGGTTCTTCTCCATTATTGCCTGAATTTCTACCACAAAGACTGGAATTCTCAAATTTACAACTCATATTTCATAACCAGAGAACACAGAGAATGGTAAGAACATACCAAAAGCAACTGAACCTGCATTTAGCACATTACTAGTTAATACTGAAAAAGGGAATAAAATGATTGGTACAATAATCAAAAGAGCTCAAGCATTTGTTAAACTGTAATGAGAGTTCTAACTACAATCTAATACTTAAGAAGCCATGAATTTTACAGGCCACTGGAATTTTAAGAGTTCACTACCTAGCATGTATTAAACTACTACCAGACACAAATATTAATTTAGCACAGCACTGGAGTTTTTTTTTTTAATCTGGACGACTTCTGGAATATTTTACAGAGCACAGTACAGAGTGCTGCAAAAAATGTCTGTCCTTGCAGACATACCTTCTAATAATGGGTTTGCAACTTCATTTGAATCTCAAATTACTATTATTGTTGGTCTAAACATAAGCAGGATATGAATAACTTGTGACTAACAGCCCCGTTGTTGCACAGTTCATTACTTTACCAATGAAATTAAAAGAACAACAATAATGCAAGGTGCATTCATATTCAGTGCTCAACCTTTTTTGCTTTTACTTGGAATACACCCTTATCAGTCTAGATAATAACAAGCCCTGCTCAGTTTAGACTGATCAGAAAGTCTAACTGGTCTCAAGTGGGCTTCCCTACACAGAAGTATTAACAAGAAATTACTCACGGAGTACAAATTACTATAATCCATAATCATCCACAGCTGACAGATATCATCCATCAGCAATGCAAGGCTAATGGGCAAGAGAGAGGGATTTTGAACACACTTCATTTAATGTTCTTCTAGAATTTTCTCCATATAACATAATCACATAGCGATATGTTTCAGTTTAAACGAAAGTCAATAGTTTCTCCTCCCCAGTTTCTACTTTACAGCTGACAACTTAATTTGTACCATGATAAACTCATTCTAGTGTCTGGAAATTCAGAAAAAAGTTATTGAATTTGAAATTCTACTAGTCATTTATTCACGCTTGTTTTCTTCCAAACTGAAATTTAATCTTAGAATTTCAAAATTAAAAACAAAAAAAATACAAACCCAATAAACATGAGGAAACCATAGGACATGTTCAAGAAGAGCTCTCAGGAAAGGCTGTCAATTGTAACTTGGGAGACTGGAATTACAAACTTCTCAAATTGCTCCATGACAGCAATACTGAAAGAACTGTAAGATTACTCACCCTAGGAAACTATAAAGTACAAAACGACACAGCATCAAATAACCCTTTCCTCTCCTGCAGATGCAGTTTGTCCATTATAGCAGCCACATCAAAAAAATCCAAAAAAGACATGCTTCACACACAAAAACTCCTAGTTCCCAAAATATTTAAACAACCGTTTTAAGAATATAATTTTACTGCGGCAAGCTTCAGAGTCTTTTGGCTTAAATACCGTGTTTAACATTATCAATAGACCTGCTGAAATTAACATCTGATCACCAGTTCTTGCTAAAGATGCTCAAAATTATCACCGAGAACACTATGCAAGGTTGGCGCATGTGTCATTTCTCTCCAATCAGAGTTTACTTTGTGCGGACTATTTTATGTGGCCTAGAAAGTTTCCTCTCTCTACTGTGGGTTCTACCACACTAACAAAACCAGCAACAAATCAGGCAAATACGGTCATGCATAAGCAGCAAAGTGAAAATACAGTAAAGTGACATTGTTTCCCACGGTCAGTCAAAGAAGAATGAGACTACAACACAGTGATGCAAGCAGGTCCATATACATGCACAACACTATCATGTACATGACATTATATATAAATACATAATAATGTTTTAATCACTAACTGATGAATTAAAACCCACCTGAAAACACATCAGAGATTTAATTACATTAATAGCCAGCCCATAACTACTCCCTTTTTACTGGTGTTTCTTTGTTTTTTTTCTTTGATATAGTATCTTCACGTGAGAGGTTCCAGTACGGTCCAATACGAGAAGACTGAGTGCGGACAGGCGTAAGGGAGGGAGGGGACACTCTCCCTGGAGAAACAGGAGCCTTTAATACATGAAAACGAGAGGAGCCGGGCCCAAAGCTGCAGAGAGGCTAAAGGGTACCTCAAATAAAACGTACTCACCTGATTTGTGACCTGAAAAGAAACCAGAAAACAAAAGCGAGTCAGGATTCCACTCGGATCCACGGGCTAGGACCTCCCCTGTTTCCTGACACCCCTGAGGCGGCGATACTGAGCCCGGCGCGGCCCCGAGCCCTCCGCCCTCCTCCATCGTGCCGCATCCCCCCCGCAGGCTGCCTGTCGAGCGGGCAGCCCTCCCGCCCCCACGGCGGCTGTCCCACGGCCCAGGCCGGGCACTCACGTCGGGGTTGGCTTCCAGGGGCAGCCAGCGATGGGACTCCATGGCAAGGACGGCGTTGCCGGTGAGGGCCTGGGCCGAACTCGCAGCGCGGCTCTGACAGCGCCTCACGCCGCCGCGCCTTAGCCTGACCCACGGCCGCGCCACCACGCCGCGCCGCACGGGGGGAGCGCGGCCGAGCAGCGAACAACTCTCCAGAGCGCACCCGCACCTCCGCGCCGCTCCGCAGCGGTAGCCGAGGCAGCGCTCCCGGCAGTGCTCGCCGCCCGTCCCCGGAGCGCTCCGGGCGGCGATGCCCGGCAGATCTCCGCTCCGCACTGCCGGGGCTCCCCCCGGCAATGGTTGCTCCCATCCGCCCGCCGCGCCGCCAGGGGGCGCCCCCGCCGCGGGTGTTCGGTGTCGGGACGGCCGCGGCTGGGCAGGAGCCCGGCCCCCAGGAAAAGCCGCCCGCAGCCGGGCTGAGCTGGCCCTGCTCCCGTCACTGGCGACGAGGCACGGGCAGTGCTCAGGGAAACGCGCCTGTGCGGGACGGGGCAGGACGCGAAGGAATCAGAGGGAGCGGCGGTCGCAGTGAGCTACCCCGACATCACCGAATGCTCAGAGTTGGAAGGGACCCACAGGGATCATCGACTCCAACCCCTGGCCCTGCACAGGACACCTCAAGAGTTACACCATGTGCCTGAGAGCATTGTCTACTATGACCACGTACCTGGGGAGACTGTTGCACTGCCCAACCACCCTCTGGGTGCAGAACCCTTTTCTAATATCTCATCTACATATATCCAACTTCGGGCTTATCTGTGGTTGCCTGACAAAAGCGATCAGTACCTGCCCCTCCTCTTCCCTCTCCTGAGACTTAAGTCGCTGTAGCAGCAAGGACCCGGGCAGTGAGGTCCTCATACGACCTGCTGAAAATGATTGTTAAGATGTGATAAACTTAATTAAAAATGGCATTTCTCTTCTAAAGTTGCAAATCTTTCCCATCTTGGGGCCATAAATATGGCACTTCTTGGCCTTCTGGCTAAGATGAAGCACAGTGTAATATATACATGGCATATACAGTGTAATGACATTTTATATATATGCACATACCAGATTTATTGTTATGCCTTCTTTCAAGTTAATTCAGAAAGGCTAAAAATTAAGGAACCCATCATGGCACTGGAGAGGCTGCACATTGAGTACTGTGTCCAGTTCTGGGAGCCTCAATTTAGAAAGGATGTTGGTATTGGAGCAGGTCCAGAGAAGGGCAGGAAAGCTTATGAAGGATCTGGAGCACATGTCCCATGAGGAGTGGCTGAGAGAGCTGGGGCTGTTTAGCCTGGAGAAGAGAAGGGACCTTAATTGCTCTCTACAACTGCCTGAAAGGATGACTATAGCAAGGTGGGGGTCAGCCTCTTCTCCCAGAAGACTAGCGATGGGACAAAAGGACATAGTCTTAAGCAGTGCCAGGGGAGGTTGAGGTTGGACATTAGGAATTTCTTCACAGAAGGTGTAATTAGACATTGGAATGAGCTGCTCAGTGAGGTGGTGGAGTCACTATCACTGGAGGTGTTTAAGGAAAGACTGGATGTGGTACTTAGTGCCATGGTCTACTTGACATGGTGGTGGTTGGTCATAGGTTACACTTGATGATCTCAGAGATCTTTTTCAACCCAACTGAGTCTGTGATTTCTGGGCCCCAACCCTCCTTTGCTGCTGCCCACCAATCTCTACAGTCTGCAGCTGACCTGTGTGGCCCCTTGCAGCACTTGCACAGGGTCTCATGCTTCCAGAGGCTGACATTCAGACAAGGCTTTTGTAGAAGCCCATGAACTGGGCCTCCCGGGCTGCCCAGCCTGAGGGCACAACACAAAGACCTGAGGCAGTAGGAAGCAGGTGCTTGAGCATGCATTTACATCTGGGGTGCAGGAAAACTGGGAACTGTGCCAGCTCACAGGCTAGTCAGAATGCTGTAGGAGAAAGGAGTGTGGCATGAGGAGCAGACCGTGTCTCTGGGTACTGTGGTAGCCGGGAGTATCCAAGTGACAGGAGGCCAGAAGGTGAGGGTGTTGGGGATACTGCACAGCTGAGGGCCCAGGCACTGGAGGAACCCAGTTTACGTTTTCTCCTGTCTGCCTTAGAGCTTTTTGAAGAACTTGGTGTCGTTCTTTCAAGACTTTTGATGCAAATTACAACCTCTTCTGTAAATGTTCACTGCTCAAAGAAATTACATAATAATGTTTTTATTTTATTCTGGCCCCTGAAATCATTTAGTTGTTGGCTGGACTTCACGAACGAAGATCTTGGGATAAGCCTGCACAGTGGATTTTTTAGGTGAGGCACAGTGTGCGCGGAACTGGCCCCACCCCCTTTACTCCTGAGGTTCATCTTGCCACGGCCGAGCACGCTCGGACAGCGACAGCGAGTTCCTCCAGGATTCGAACCGGCGTCCGCAGAGGAGGAGCCGGCTCCACAGGCGGGGGCCTACGCCACTCGGCCAACGCCCGCCGCCTCTCAAGTGTAACATCTCAAATTAATATTAAGGAAAAAAAAACTAACAAACAGAAAAGCAATAATGTCAGGTTGTTGAGCAATCCTGGGAGCCCACGTGGGTCAGAGCACCAGGGGAAGACCTCGCCTTATCCTCTCTGCCACCGAATGACACAAACGTGGCACTGCAGCCACGCCTGCAACACAAGCTGGGCCCTGGGCAGGAGAAATCATTTAGTAGGACTATGGTGATGCTACATACCTAGGCCTGAACCTTCTCCTCTGGCCTATCAACAATACTATAGCACTTCTCTACTCTGACTCTACTCTCTGTAGCTCATGACATTTGTCTTCTAGTTTCTATACTGTGTCTCCTCATATGAAGTTCTCAGTCTTTCTCCAGCTAATAGATGGGCCTGTACTGCTAGATCACCATCACAGTCTGCATCTCTGCCATGAAAAACTTCATAGAACACGCTTCCAAAAGGCAAAATTTTCTAAGGATACTGTTTAACTCAGTGGATGGCAAGATAAGCTGAAATCACTCCATACTTTGCCACCTTCTGTTCCAAATTCAAATTAAAAGCACCTTTACATGTCAATGAAAATAACCCAAAAATAACTTCAAATTTCAGCAGATGATTTTGCAAGTATCAAACCACCAAGATATTAAAGTTTGAAACCATCTGTAAATCTTGGAGAAGGAGAGAAAGAAAGAAAAATAGCATAACAAATATTAGTCATTGTGCTAAAGGCACTACTGAGAGACTTAATGAAATTGTAATATAAAATGTGAAGTTCACTAAATAACAAAGTATGTAATAGAGTTATGTAATTTAAGAACAAAGAGATTGTTAAGTCAAATCCTTGGTATCAGATACAGATCTCAGTGGTGCACACATTGCTAGTGTTTTGACAACCATGAGGTCATAAAACCACACACTACTCAAAATTAATTAGATACTTTAGAAGGGAGAGGCCAAAGTCAGACAGACCATAAATGTATGAAGCTCATAACACATAGTACGTTCCATAATACTCTTTTCCTGAAATAGATTCTAGATTTTTTCACTAATAGTAATTGAAAATATGTAATTTTAAACTAGTCAGCACTACTGTGTATTATATTTTACTATTTATGTATTTATGTCAGTCACAGATCAGATCTACTGAGATTTTAATATTACTAAAAATATAAAGTTAAAAGCATAAGTGATTACTAGAGAAGTATAAAAATATTAAACCGGTGAAGGATCAGTGTTACCTTAGTATTCCAGCCACAGACCAAACTTAATTCATTCAAGATCAGTATGAAATGCTTATTGAATATGGTTCTGTCGAAGACTTTCTGCTGTGCCTTTTGCAATTGGACTTGCCTATGTCACATCGGCCTTATCAGCCATCAGCGCGCTTACAGCAAGCGTGGGTAAAACCCTCCCAAATCTTCATTCACAAACGAAGCCATGGTGATGATGCTATTTCCCCATGAAGCTGAAGACACAGTTTTCCCTACACACAAGTCACCCACAAACCACACAGTTTATTTGTAGGTGTAGGGGCTGATTCCCCAGAGTGGGGTCATTCTTTACAAATACACCGTAAGTGCTGCCTGCACACAGAACAGGGCATTGCCTCTCCTACAGACTGAGAAAGCTGGGGCTATTCAGCCCAGACAAGAGAAGGGTGTGTGGAGACCTCATAGCAACCTTAGAATAAGGGGGCCTACAGGGAAGCCAGAGCTGGACTCTTCTGCAAGAACTGTAGTGACAGGACAAGGAGTAATGGGTACAAACTGAAGGAGAGTACGTTTAGAATAGATATTAGGAAGAAATTATTTATCGAGAGGGTGGTGAGACACTGGAACGGGTTGCACGGAGAGCTTTTGTATGTGCCATCCCCGGCAGTGTTCAAGGCTAGGTTGGATAGGGATTTGAAGAACCTGGGCTAGTGAAAGGTATGAAAGAGGGGTTGGCACTGGATGATGTTTAAGGTGCCTTCCAACCACGAACATTCGGTGATTCGAGTACTCGAGCCTGTAACAACGATCACCGAGAAAGCCCTGCCGATAAACTAGACTCAGCAAACACTTATACTGCCATCCAGGCGTGACCTGACCCGATCCTTCCCGACCCTTCCGCGGCCACGCTCCCCGAGACCGCTCCTGCTTCCCGCGCCACCGCACGGCGGGAACGGAGCGCGCCCCCTGCCGCAGCCAATGGGGGCGCCGCTGCTCGCACGGCCTCGCTCTGGCAGCGCTCGCAGCCAATCAGCGCAGCGAATGCGCAGTGACGAAAGCCGCCGCTGGGAGGGCGGGTGGTGTCATGGCCGCCGGGTCTGGGGCGGCGCTGACGCGGGCCTTGGGGGCGCTGGGTGAGGGCGGGGGCACCGGAGAGGGGCTGAGGGGAAAGGGGGTGGATGGGGACTGAGGGGGCACCGGAGACGGCTGCATGGGGGACTGAGGGTAATGGGGGGCGGCTGGATGGGAGGCTGAGGGAATCGGGGGGGGTGACTGTATAGGGGACTGAGGAGGGAGCGGAGCTGAAGGAAAGAGGNGGGTGGGCTTTTTTCTGGAAATTTAGGTTCAAATTAATTAAGTTCAATGTAGCTAATCGCATGCACGATGGCTTAGGAATTTTTCGGAGGAAGATTAGATTTATTACTGTAAATCGATAAGTATTTGCTTCTGATTGCTGCTGGTTGTGTTTTTCAGATGCTGGTGGTGTGGCAGATAAGATTAATTTAATACCTCAGGATCTTTTTGCAGAGCTGGTAAGGAGGGTGATAAATGGGATGTAGAAGGGCTTCTGGCACTGTGATCCTAGGAAGTCTTTCTGTTTATGCTCCCTTGGGTTTTGTCTGTTGCAAAGGGAATCTTATGTATGTGGCAGCTTGACTTACACGAAGTGGACTAGTCTTGCTAAGAGCAATGGGATTGCCTGAAATTTACAGTGTTTATCACTGAAGATTTTTAAGAATGTATTTTTGCCTTTCATCTAAATGATGTATCAAGATAGTGTGCCTAAAAAACATTTGTCTTGTTTACTGTAATGTTAACTTGAACAGGATGACTGTTAATTAATGTGAAAATGGTGTATTAAGTAGGAATAGCCAGTGAGAAATTAAAACTCTTGATTGAGTTTATTTTCTTTTCTCAGATTTGATGTAATTTTCAAATCAGTCATTTCAATTACTTTATTCTTCACTCTTCAGTCTTTATTCTTGACTCTTTAAAAAAACATTCTCCGGTTGCCCATTTTTTGTACTGATCAGTTTTCTTTTTTGTTTTGTAATATCTCAAGTATTTGAACTAGCTTTGTCTTGTATATTAAATTATGCATTAAGAATGTCTTCAAACATATTTTCTTCACAGTGTGAACAAATAATTCAACAACTGAACCATAAGATCCCAGGTGTAAATACAGCTGAATTGTGTCAGGTAAGTTGGGATACTATCACTTGTAAGTATACTAGCAGTATGTGCTGTTAAAGATGGAATCCCCAAGCCAATGTAGGGATTTTTGCATGTGTGTATACAAAGAGGCTTTTATTAATGTATAATTTATTATTTGTAATTGTTTGAACATTCTGTTTCTAGAGAATGCAAACATCAGGGATTGAGATAAACATTGATGACCTGGCAAAAATAGCTAACATTCTTTCATTTCTATTTAGGTAAGCACAAAATAATTTGCTTTTCACCATGTCTTGCCCCCACCCCTCCCCCCATCCAATTAATAGTAGTATTAAAAAATTACATTAAGTATGGGTATAAAATGAACTGATTTGGGAAAAGGGCAAAAGTTTGCAGTACACAAAAAAGAACAACTGTGCTTAGTTCGTGTCCTTAAAACCATGTAGTTAATACGTAGTATCACTTTTTAATAAAAAAAAACAACAGAGAGGAAATTGTTCCAAGATCCTGTCTGCAAGCTTTAGAACTAGTGTCAAAATAGAGGAAGTTAAGCTCACTTTTAAAGCTAAGTCAGCTGGGTCTTTGCTTGGGAGAAGTGTGTTTTTAAAGCTTCTTGTTTCTTGGAGATTAGAAGCCAGTGTTTGAACCTGTTTGAAGGACACACAGCTTAAAATGCTGCACTCTGCCATGAAGTAGAGTGTTTAGGGAGTACTTTCAGTTGTTTTGTTCTAAGGTTTTCTATATTCAGAAAGATAAAATTTTCAAGGTCTTGTTATTTTAATACCTGTTATCAAAACACTTCATGTAACATTAATACAACTGAAGAAAATAATACCAGTAGAAATTTAAAATACTACTTCTCTATCTATAACATAGAAGGCCTTTGATTATATTAGACTGTGCTACTTGGAGAATTAAGTCACTTTGTCTTGTATTCATGTCTCTTCTAAGAGGAGTTTTTTACCTCTTTCTCTGGAGGGAATCAAGTGGCAACTTTCTTCTAGGCTTGCTGCCTTTTCAGTTGAGGGTTTATGGCATCATTTGACTCATGTTAGTACCAATTATACTGTGACCTAGAAGTCCTTACTTGCTTTTTGGTGATACTTAAATTTCATCTCCTGAATGTTTAATTAAATTGCCTTGTTTCTAAAGTAATAATATTGTTTAAGTGCTCTATGCACACATCTTACTGAATTATGCCTTCTTTCAGCTGCTACAGCACTTGGAGGCTGTGATTTTTTTTTATTTTTTTTTTATTTCTTTTAATGTTGTGCAAGTAAAGCTTGTATCTTTGTGTACTAAAGCATGTGTTGTCATGTTTTTTGCACATGGATACAAAAGATTATTAACAGATTATTATTATTTCTGATTAAAAAAATTAGCCCAGGCTACTGAAGTATTTTAAAGTACACATAAGGCAGAAATAACAAAAGTGGTAATCGGGGTGAAGTGAAAAATTTCATTAGCTCTGTGGGGAATGAAACTGATGCAGTGTTCTCCGGATATACCTATAGCACAGCAGCCAGAAACAATCTCTCTACAGATGAACTCGTCACCACCTTGGGCAGTGCAGTCAGCACACTGCCAAAACATGCGCTTCAAGTTATTCGTCACGTCTGGAACGAGCAGGGCAAATCCATTACTGTGTCAGAAGATGCAAGAAATATGGCCACTGTGGGGCAGGTAACTAAATGACCAAGTGCAGTGGAACTAGCTATGACCACTTCAGAAGTGTCAGTGTCATCTTGTGTATGTTGTGTTGTCAGGCATGCACAAGTCAAGTGGTATCCTGACTGCTGAAAACTTTCCTGTGTGTGTATGTACATGTGTTGCCAAATATCTATCCAGATAAAGCAGCATATATAATAAAGGTTGTCTACATGCTGAACAGTTTTTTAATACTATTGTTTGGATGATAAAGTCGCATTTCATACGTTTTTAAAAATTAATGCTTTGTTAGTACTATTACAAAAGATGAGTTGCAGTCAGTCTGGCAGACAGTTGTATTGGCTGTTTAAATGTAATTTAAATTGTTCCCTAAAGTTGATAACACCAGTACTTGGTTCTTTGTTCTCTGTCTTACGTTTGGACATTATTTTTAAAGATACTTTCTGTTAATTTCCAGAGTACTTTTTTTGCTTTAAAAAATAGCAGAGTATTTGCATTTTAAGATCGTTTTCCTGACAACAGCTTAATAGACTTTAGAATAAGGAAAAAAAAAAGAAAATATTTGTCTGAGGTTTGATAGGAAGCTTGTAAAGGCTATATTCACTTGTAACTTACCTGTCTGAAATGCATCTGTTACGTATTTGAATACTAGTCAGATGAACTGTGTGGCTTAAGCTCCTCTTACTAGCATTTTAAGTGTACTTGACTATTGACAGTACTTGGAGAACGAAAATGGATT
Source organism: Formicarius rufipectus (assembly GCA_013399695.1). Taxonomy (NCBI): domain Eukaryota; kingdom Metazoa; phylum Chordata; class Aves; order Passeriformes; family Formicariidae; genus Formicarius; species Formicarius rufipectus. The sequence goes on along the minus strand of VXAU01001100.1, from coordinate 1,244,130 downwards.
AAGTGTAATAACTTACTAAATAGCTTATTTTTTCACCATTCAAGGGAAGAGCAGATGATTTTGGATTCACAGTAATACCTGAATGTGTATGTTTGCTTTCCATTTGGGTAAGAGCTCTAGACGTCCTGTCTTGTCTGTGAAACATCCCCCCAGCTGAATAGCAATGGTAGGGTAGGTCTCCTTCTTTGACACTGTTTCCAGTGATTTTCGTCTTTGCAGTTTGTAGATATGAAGTGGAAACTGGGAGTTGCGATGAGCTCTGACACCTGCAAGTCTCTGAAGTACCCGTATGTTACAGTGACGCTAACCATGGCAGACCCTTCAGGACAAATAACAGACAAGTCTTTTGAAATGACAATCTCACAGTTCAAGGTCTGTAGACAGTGTTATTTGACTCAGTCTTCTAAAAACAACAGTGAAGTGTTATGAAGCAGCAACTGTATACCTTGATCCATAGTTTGTGTTGCTTGTTTACTAATACAGTCATGCAAAGATGAAGCATTATATAACTATCTAAAATACAGAAGCTAAATACTTACTTCACTTATAGTTCTGTACTGCTTATCCAGAAATGTTAATTTAGCAGTAATTAATCTGTTCTCTTACAAATACAGAATACAGAAAACTTTTCATTTCATGTCAACTATCATTCTGCCTTATTAAAAATTGGAAGACTATTCTTAATATATGGAACTGTTTCCCAAACTCAAAATCTAAAACTTGGCTTAGGCTAACATTTGCTAATGATTAGGAATATAGATCAGTCTGCTTTGTCATCACTGACTCTGAATTGCTGTATCTTCATCTATGAATTTATTTAACTGTAATTTTGCATACATGAGGCATTTGTGTTGTCATTCCTGCTTAAAGGGACAATACGTCACCTACAATGTCAGATAAGCTTAAAATAAATAGATCCTTGCAGTTGGATTGGCAGAAGTTTGAGAAGAATAATCTGAATCCTTTGGTGTTGTGAAATGTATTTAGTCTGGTTGAAGCCCATTTAATAATTTCTGTTGAGCTGCTATAGGAAATGAATGCTACATTTGAGAAGTCTGGATTAATTCCACTGGGAGTAGAAACATTAGTGTGAGAGGGGGATATTTAATTTTATTTTTTCATGGTGTGAGAGCTACTATGTATCTCTTTTGTAGCATCTCTTTGTTTTAATAGGCAAGCCCATGAAAATAAGTTAATAATGTGCCAAAATGCCAATCAGCCTACAAAAAAGAAAAGCAGAAAACTTTCAGTTCAAGATGCACATTATAACTGGAGGAAAAGGGGAATGTGAGAAATATGGATAGTGTTTTTTGTCTAACAGGCTAGTTTGCAGTTCAAACTTTTCTTCAAGCAACTAAAATTTATCTTAATTTTTGGTTTTTAGAACTTCTTCAGACAGTTCAAGGAAATGGCATCTGTTCTTGAAACAGTTTGAAGAGAACTTTTATTTGCAGTGAAATTTTGGACAAAGATCAAGGAAACTTTCTGTTATGCCCAGGGAATAAAGTGCCATTGTTCAGCAAGGTATGTATCCTTGTCTTCTTGACAGGAATTGCTCAGCATTATCCTTGCATTGCTGTGAAGATTTCTTCACTTTTGATTACTTGAAGCCAACTCTGCAGTGTTTGTGAAAACATGTTCAGCTTTGTTCATCCTGGTAGACTATAAAGATGCCGTGTGTATGGAGAAGCATCCTTGTAGAGTTTATAATACCCACAAGTAAGAAACTACACACTGAACTCTAGTGCAGAAAGACACCTGAAACTGTTGACTGGGAAGACACAGAGAGAAGTGTAAATCTCATGTTAAAGCTTTTGTCTGTAATATTGGGATGCACTGGGACTCAACAATGATATTACATATAAAGAGAACATGAAGTTACATGCAACAAGCATACGGTTCTTTAAGAACAGCATCATCAAGCAGTTAGCTGCAGGTATTTGCAAACCTGGTTTCCACTCTTTAAAAACTGGAGAATGAACTTGTCCTACCAGCTTGTTTATTTGAAATATTTATTTCTAACCACATAGGCTTCTAAAAACAGAGGTAATGCACTAAGTTTTTCCAGAGAGCCACAATTTATTTTCTGAATTGAGGCCTAGAGGCTAATTTTACATAAAGGTAGAAAAGCAAATTCAATTCAAAAGCATTTTAATATATTTTTGCTTTTTCGTTTTCATCCAATATTAATCTGTGGCATTCTGCTTGATGTTTTGATTCTGCTTTCTAATTAAATTAGAATATTGATGTAGTTGCCTCATTCCAAGCTCTGAACTAGAAAAGCAGCAAACTTTAAAATTGAGGGGTGAGTGTTAGCTACACTAGTATCAGGACAACACTAAAAGACCCCCAAGTGATTTCAGACCCCCTTAAAAGTGAGAACATCCACCTAACTAACTCATCTAATTTTTCTTTTTCATTAACTTTTTTAAAAGCTGGCTGAAAAGTTATTTATATTGGTTATGCCTGCCTTTTTGTGCTGTGAAACTGCAATCCACTGTGCATGCTGCATGCAGCAATCCTTTCAGGAAAAAAAGGATTTTCACCCCCACTATTTGATTATTATGCATGGTGCATAAAAACAGTACTTTGAATAGCTTAGAAGCCCAAATAAGTGGAACAGTGCTGGCTTTAACAAAAGTTTTCAGCTGGCTATTGATCTGGATCATTCTTTGTGCTGCTTGAAGTCTGAGGTGTTTGCTTTGTGTCTGGGGAGAGCAGATTGGTCTTTTCTGGGACTGTCTGAATACAATGTCAGAAAATGGTTTTGGGAATAAACTTTCCATTTGCCTCTTCCTTTGTCTATCTGCAAGGGCTCAGGGCTGAACACAGTGCAAATAAATACTTCCTGTGTATGAAAAAGTGATGTGAGCAGCTGATTTTTGTTGGGGTTTTTTAATTTGAAAAAGCTGGAGCGTAAGGCTGCAATAACTGGAAAATATTTGCTTTGGCCTAGTGAATAAATTGTTTTACATCAATACAAAAGTTCCTGAACAAGAGTAAGTTTGGGGTTTTTTGTTGTTGGGTGTTTTTTTTGTTTGTTTGGGTTTGTTTTGTTTTTTGGGGTTTTTTGTTTGTTTTTTTTGTTTGTTTGTTTTTTTGTTTTTTTGGTAAAGCTGAAGCCTTACAAATACTTCCCATATGTTCTAATGCACATAAGTTCTTCATTCATGGAAATACTTGTGCCTTCATTGGAACTGGATGGAAAAGAAGATTTAATTAATCATGTCTTAACAATTCAGTAGATGGTGGAAGGTAAAGAGGAAACTTCCAGTTACCATTTTTGCTTGGTCCATCAGGAAGAAGAGAAAGTTGTTGGCTTTTGTAAAGTGTAACTTAGGTTTTGTCAAGTCAGATATTCTAGAAATAGTGATTTTTTTTTTTATTATTTTTTTTAAATGTCCCTGAACTCCCAACATATTGTAATTCTGTCTGGGAGATGATTGGACATGTGTTACACCAGTTAACTGTCTGAGAATTTTAAGAGGAGTTTTGATTTAAATTTGGCTATGTACTCAAACTTTTGAGATATGTCCTGATCACTATCAGTGGGAACTCCTATAATGAGTAATGGAAGAATTAAGTACTTCATTAAAAGAAAGCTAAAAACCTATCAGTTTGCAGCGTGGCAATACTAACACGTTCAAACAAGCTGTTTAATTGTTTGTCTGTATGTATAGAAACCAGGTCTTTTAAAAGAAAATCAGGAGTCCTTGTATGTTCTTAATTCTAACTGCTGATTAATACAAAATTGTATAACATGAATATTTTTGTAAGTCTACAAACATTCATTAAACACCTAGCTAACAAAGATGGTCTGTATTTTGTTTTAAGCCTACTGCATAGAAGTCTGTCTTGTAAATACTGTAATGAGTAAAGTGCAGGACCAGACTATGACTAATTTTTTTTTTTCCTTTTTAAATCAGGATGGAGTTCAGACATGCAGTCTTTCTCTGTGATGGGGTACCAAGGAGCTGAGGGGTAACTGCAGGCTGCAAGGACTATTTGTATCAATTATTTAGAACTAGACAAAATGTATCGAATCAGGAAAAGACAGAGGACATACAAGATTAATGACATTTTGCAGGAGGTTGCATTTAAATGATTTTCTTAACTGTATTTAGGAGACAAGTAAACATTTCATTTTTTTCAACATTAGCTTAGAACAGAGCAAGAGGAGGATAGGAGAATGGGGGTCTTGCATGCTAAACAAACCCAGGGAAGGGAATAATGAAGGAATGTTCTAGCAGTGACTGTTGCCTTCATCATGTGATTTTTTGGTTTTACATTTATTTCAAACACACCAGCCCACTTGTAGAAAGGCATTTTGTAGAACCCTCCACAGAAAAAGTGCACAAATGGCTGTAGGATGTCTATGAACTTGTGTTTTATATATTTAGCTTCTGCACAGTTTGGTCTAGTCATGATCCAAGAACATTATGCTGCACGTAACCTTGTTCACTGTGAGCCCCCCCCGCTTTGATTTTTTTATGTTCCTCTTTCCAAGCCTTTGCACCCTGTTTGAACACCTGAAGATACATTACCTTGGACCAATTAAAGGTAGAGAGACAAGCTGGGGGAAGAATGTTTCTTCTTTGCCCTGTTCCTTGTCATATTTCAATGTTTTATTACCCTTCTAACCATAGGTATAATGAGAGGTAATTTCCATTTCTTTGCAGGGGCATGCCAGGGTAGTTCTGGTTAGCCCTTGTAGATACTAGAGTAACACACAAAAGTGCCTGAGTCATTTGATCTACTTGCAGAAAAAAAATGCCCCATCTCTGAGGAGCCTCTGCGGTGGGGATTGAGGCAGAACGCTTAAAATTGAGCAGCCTCTATCCTCTCCAGGATTCTGTGATTGATCATGGTTGGGCTCATGAGCAAGATAGATTTTTAGGACAGTTATATATATGCCTGGTGGTTGGACTTCTAGCTTGCTGGGCATTCACTTCATTAGGAAGCTGGATTTGTGCAGGTCACTACCTGAACTTGCATGGTATGCTGTTAATAGTCCTCTCTTCCTAAGGCTCAGCCAGTTCATAACTGGATTTGTCACTGGGAAATTTAGGCCAAATACTTCCTTTACTTTTGCTTTTACTGTTCTTTTACAGCACTGTCCATACCTACTTATCCAGGTCTACTCTTGGTTCTTTAGCACAGGAGGTGTTGTGGTTTAATCCCAGCTCAAGTGCCATGCAGCTACTTGCTCATTCCCCTCCTGTGGCATAGGAGAGAATCACCAAAGTGAGAAAACTCATGGATTGCTATAAAGATAGTTCAACAGGTAAAGCAAAAGGTGTGCACACAAGCAAAGCCAAACAAGGAGTTCACTCACCACCTCCCACAGGCAGGCACATGTTCAGCTGTCTTCAGAAAAGCCAAGCTCCCTTTGTAATGGCTACTCGGAAAGACAAATGCCATCACTCCAACTGTCCCCCCATTCCTCCTTCTACTCTCCCCTTTATACACTGAGCATGATATCATACAGTCTGGGATATCCTTTGGGTCAGTTGGGGCCAGCTGCCCTGGCTCTGTCCCTTCCCAGCTTCTCATGGGCCCCCAGCCCTCTTGCTGGTGGCATGGAGTCAAGAGGTGGAAAAAGCTTTGGCTCTGTGTAAGCACTGCTCAGCAACAACAAAAACATCTCTAAGATTATCAACACTGTTTCCAGCACAAATCCAAAATAGCCCCATACTGGTTCCTGTAAAGAAAATTCTACCCCAAGCAAAACCAGCACATGAGAAAGCATGCAAGTTGGAAGGATGATGTTCAGTACTCCTCACACCTTTGAAAGACTTCCTGATTTTTCTTTCCAAGGATTTCCCGAGGGAAGGTGGAGAAATGACCTGCCATTTGAACTGAGTTACTTGGTTATGTCTGTTAATGATGACTTTGTGTCATTGAGACAGCAGAGAAGCTGAGGTTCCTGATTGTCTCCATGAAGGCTTATTTTAGTGGTTCTGAGTTTCTTCCTCCCTATACTTCATTTACCTCCCATGGTTAATTATGGTCTAGTTGCCCTGATTTGAGAACAATTTCCATTTGATATGTGTAAGTGCCATAGTTTCCAAACACTGTCATACATTACAAATATTGTGATTATATAAATTGGAAGTTTCAGTATCAGTTTTGTACATCACATACTGATACTGCATACAATAAATCTCTGTTCAAGGTACTATTTCCAGAGGACTTCCTCATAGCATCGGTCACCAGGTGGCAGTGCTACATAGTCTTGCTGCATAGCAATCCTTTGAGATCATGTCTGGCAGTTGGCAGAAACCACTCGGTTTTCTCCCGTGTTGCTTGAATCTGGAGCTGTACACATTAATGTCACCATAACTTCCATCCTACCACTCTAATTTCTGTTTTAATTATTAAAATGATGAGCATAAAGATTCCCAGCGACATGAACAACATCCAGCATTTTAACGGTAACAGAATAGGTACCATTGTGTATTTGCAGCAGCTTAAAACAGTAATTATACTAATATTTTTGCATTTTGGCTTGTTCTTTTAATAGTATCATAGAATTTTTCTGTTCCCATGAATGTCATCAGTGCTGTCTTTGGCAGTTTACAGGTGTTTGTAAAAAAATATTCACCTGAGAGCTTGATCAAATTAAAGCAAGACAGGCTTCCTTCCTTGGGGGTGCTTCTGAACTGGATATTGCAACCACACATGAAGCTTGAGAGGGATGCTAAGGTTTACATTTAAAATAAGTACAGGAAATGTAAGGACATGTCTCCTGTGAATCACCAGGATGCTGTAGGATGATGCTTCTCACAGTTGGGAACGTGGGAAGACCAGAGATGCTCTGCAAGCAACAGAGTCAAGACAACATATGTTGTCTTGGAGAGAGTCAGGGACAATGAGAAAGAGGATTAAGGGGTTCCCATCTGTTCTTTTGTTTTTGGCAGCTACATTGGCACCATTCTTGGTATTGTGTTGGGCCTATAAGTCCCTGTTGTTCGTGGTAAACTGTACCTTCTCTTACTAGGCATACAGTACCAAGTTTTGAAGTTGCAATAATATCTTAATAGTGATACACTGTTGAAATCTTAATGGTATTTGCATTTTCCTCTTGAACAGACATAATTTGTGCCCTTTGAAGTACTTGGTCTTCAAAAACATCTTCTCTATTTCTGCACTTACTAAAGATTTGCTAACCTTTGGTGTTATCCTGTGGTTCATTCTTTGTAATAATATATTTGTGGACTAATATCAGATGTGCCTTTTAGCTTCAGCAATGAGAAATTCTTAGTTTCCATTGCTGGAGAATTGGAGGGGACCAGGATCCCTTTCAAATCATAAAATGAGGTAGATATAGTACATGTTGTCAGGGAGAGAAGTATACTCTGGCAGCCACAGTACTTAACTCGGATCTTCACCATTTTTGTCTCTTGCTTGTATGTTACTGTTACTGCAGTGGTTGGGGAATGGTAGGGAAGTAAATGGCTCCTTTGTATAAAAGCAGAAATAATTGGGAATAGGGAAGTTCTTGTTGCAGAAGTCGCTCTATCTTCTGCAGTTACTAGTTTTGCAACTGATCTGAGCTACCAACAGCCATGAAACTGTATTATCTCAATAGGGATTTTAGTAAGATGATCTGATACACTTTTTTCGGGGGGGGGACNCAACAACAAAGGAACAAAGAAACTCCAACAAATTTTAAATGTTCCCATCTGGAAAGATGCTATGATCACACATATGCACCCAGGACTCAATATTAAAACTTAGATTTAAACAAAATGCATTGTGGTGTTTCACTGGATTCAAATTCCGTGCCGGAAAGTGTTATGGGATGACTGTTACATAAAAAAATGACCAAAACAAGAATCTTTCCACATTCAAATTTCTCTTCTTTGAAGAGAAATATAATACTTCACGGCATTGTCTTTCTTAATGGGTTCTACATTAAATTGAATAATAATGCACTGAACAGAGACATAAAATGTGGTAGATTGCCTCAAGTTCTAGAGCTGTTTATGAAATTCTGCCTAGGGATTATTCTCTTATGAACTTAGCTCGTTCCAGTTCCCTAAATCTGTTTTGGAGTGGGTCTTATTGGCAGAACAAATACTAATCTGTCATTACCATCAAAAAAGATTAGTGCCATATGAGAATAAAAAAAACAAAACCAAAGCATTCACCCCCTATCAGATTAATTTTTCACCCTTTTTATTGTGTGCAAATTGCAGTGAGTTTCCTGCTATTGACATATCTACAAGACCAACATGTTTTACTCAAACCTTTGGCACTGCATTTTAAACTCTATACATCCTGCAAAATATATGTTTCATAATTTCTAGTGAGTTTTTTTATGTATGTAAAAGAGGAGACCAAACTTTCTTTAGCAGCTGAAGTTTCAAGCCTTAGTGATATGTCCAGTTTACTGAACTTACTTGCTAATAGTTCAATTGTATTTCCAAGAGTTATTTCATTAACGTCTTCGTATAAGACTGGTAATTTAAATTAATTGTTTTTTTAAAGTAAAAATGTCTGTATCTTGGATCTTACAAAGAGATGATCCGAAAGTAAAATAAAATTTGACTAGTTAAAAATACTACAAATATGGAAATGGACCTTGAATTCCCAGACAGTTAAGTGAGTTCATTCTTAGAAAAGCAATAGAATGAGAAGCAAGTCCAACTACACAGCATATTACTGAAATAATGGTCCAAAGTGATTGAAGTTATGCATAAATATGGGATTGTAAAGTCAAGCCCACAGTTCCTCTAATAATATTTTTTCTGCAATTAAAATTGTGTCTAGAAAGCTTAAGGGGATGGATAATTACTGGCAATTAACAGTCTGATCATGTGAGATGATGAGGTCTCTCTGCTGCTTAAGAAATTGCTGAGAGCTGTGGTTGCAGGTCCAAATCCTTTAACACTGAGTATGAACTCAAGATCCAGGTATGATCTCTGAAATGGCTGCTCGGATGCCATGTGCAGAAACAACCTATGTTATCAAGGTGTTGTCTTAATGAACAAATCATGTGTCCTCTAAAAAATAAAGAAAATACACTCATCCATTTTTTAAAAAAATAATCCTTATATGTAGTACTCCATTGACAAGCATAATCAAAATGTTCAGAGGCATCTACTTAACTGTATCTGTATTTAGTCACTTCAGTAATATACCTTAATTTAAGAGATTTTGCATCTTATGTCTATTCAACAAGAAATAATGGCAGGTTATCAACAATTCAAAAAAGTCTGACTGGGTATGTGGTTGGTTTTCTTTGACCCAACTGAGCATACACTTGCAGCACATGTTGTGACAATTATTACTCCTAGTACTTCATGTACTTCAGAATTTCCAATATCATGTTCCCTTTGAATTTTACAATTTGTTTCAAGAAGCCTGGCCAATGATAATAGTAAAAAAAGGAAGTTTTAAAAAATTGTGGCCTCTCACCAGAGACTTTGTCATATGTCTGGCATGGGTGCTGCATTTACACTTGCTTTCCATTTGAGATGACCTGGAGAGAAACTGCTCTTTCATTACAAACAGACATATATTTTCAGATCTCTGTGGATAAGGATCATGGAAAGTTTCTTTCTTCTTTGTACCAAAGTTTCTCATTCCCATTTACTGAGGTACAAGGACTATATAGTTTAGGCTAATTCTTAACTATATTGTGCAAAGAATTAGAGAAAGACGCTCTTGTTACCATTATAATTTTAAACACTAGAAATCACATGAGAGGTGTGTCAGATGTCATGGGCACAGGAATACTGTGCTCAATATGAGAGAAACTAGGAATTTTTAACTTAAAGGTGAATGAAATCATACAACTGAAGTAAGAGGACAAACTTCAAGAAGAAAAGTTATGTAACAAAAGCACTTTCTAATGAAACACTATTAATGAGATGGCGGGATAAAAAGTGTTAGGCAGATTAAAGGATAAATGAGTAAATGGATAAAGTTAATGGACAGCTAAAAGGGATTACTATGAAGAATCGATTCAGAGAGACATAAAAAGCTGAAGCGAGAACAAAGCATGAAAATTTTGGATTAACATCTGAGAATTTGATTTTGAAGGTAGTTAAAATATCAGTGGCAGAATTAATATAGATTAATTTCATCTTATAAGGGATTTGTATAAAGAATTCAGTAATAAAAACAAATTAGGTCAAAATAATCAGATCTCATACCATACTAAGCAAATCACCCAGCTGGAGGAGAAACCAAACAGCTTTAAACAAACAGCCAGAGTGTTGATAATTGAAGAATTTCACATTCATTTTTCACATTTTAGAATTTCAGTTCTACTTGATAGTTTGTAAAAATTGAAGTGCATCCTTAACAGCTGAAAATGCAGCTATGTAGCTTCTTTTCTCACTTGAATGATTCAAGAACATCAGTGGATCTGTGATTGCTTAAAGCATTTCAGCCTCTTTTTGCTATTTTTTATTGTATTCACATCATGGTCTTCAAGTTTCCTGATTACTATTAATTATTTGCATTGCTGTAGCACCTATAAGCCTAGCTGGCTGGCTGTAAACTGGTTTTGATAGGTCACATACAAACATAAAAGGGATCTAATAGTGTCAGACATGGTGTTAGTAGGCAGCTGCAGCTATTCAGTATGTTGCAGCCTCTCCCTTGGGCTGCTTCATTGGAGCCATTTAATGATGATCCCATCTTAAAACCATTGCACAATAACATATGAGGGGGTTTTGTTACTGCTGTAGTGCAAGCCCAGTGTTTAGTTCACTTCCCTGGTAGGTTAAATTGATCTTTGTGCTCAAGTGACTGAATTTCAGCTTCACGCTCTAGATGAGTTGTCTAACCAACCATCCCCAAAAGGGGTGAGTAGCCTCGCTGCCCTCTTCACCCTGAGCAGTCATTCCCGCTTCCTTTGTGCCAAAAGCGGTATCTCTATGAGTGCTGTCACTTAAATTAGAGGAGGCTCACAAGCTGAACTGGCAGAAAAGGAGCAGCTCACTGCAGCATTAATCCAGTGCCAGCACTGCTGGTACAAGCCAAATGGGTCTTTCTCCCAGGTGCACTGTTAAAAGGATACTAGTGGCTCCCAAATTGTCATCCTGCAATGGTGGAGCACAAAATCTCAAGTAACATTCTGAGGCAAAGGGTTAATGCTAACTGTGCAGTGAGTTACAAGAAATTTTTTATGTTTGTGATGCAAAAAATTTGGCCATTATTCTTCTAATTACCATGGATGTAAAATCTACTGTACAACAACACAGTGTTCAGATGTTACAGTATTGGAAAATAGCTTAGAAAGGCAATGCCAGTCAGGCTTTAACTTGTACCACTGTAGCAAATATTAAAGCTGGTGTTCAGCCTACGTAAGACTTTTTGCATTACCTCTCGTCCAAAGGGACATTGTACAACATCCCTTAAGGCTTGTAGGATGCCATGAGAGGAGATGTATTTGAGGTTTTCCCAAACCAGAATGTTAAAACTGAAAATTACAACTGATGAACCAAAATACAGGAACTAAATGGTTAAACCGGGAAAATAAGAGCAAAACAGTTTGCTCAGGAAATGAGCAGAGTGGTTTGTAATACTACGAAAATAACGCTAATGCGACAGTTTTTTTGTCAGTTCAGACTGCTATGGGCTCTGACCTGAGTGCTGCATGACCCTTCTCTGCCCTAATAATTACGCAGCCTCAAATTACAGAGAGCAACTCTCCAGCTCCAGATTGATTTCGAAGCAGAGTTAAAACGGTGCCCATAATAACGTTTTGCTGCGAGTCATCGCCCCTGCTTTTGCTACAGATGTAAACAAGGAGACAGTCACTACAACTGGCAATGACCAAAAGGATACAGATACTGTATGACTAGCAAAGCTTTGTCCAACTCCTTTCTCAGGTGGACTAGTTACTAACATCTACAGTAGGTGGCGGATTTGTAATTGACAGGAGATGTTATCGCGATAGCCAAAACCCCACGATTAAAAACTCAAGCAGGAAAAACAAGCCTAGAGGGGGAAAAACTCTGCCATCGAGCCTTAACGAGGCTATGCCTCAGCAGGGAGACGCTGCTGGGGCACGGCCGGTTCTCCCGGCGCGGGGGAGAAGCCGGAGGGAGGCGGGCAGGGAGCGGGGTACCCTGAGCACTGCGGGAGCCTTCTTCCCAGCGACCCTCCAGCAAGCCGGAATCAAAACCAACTCGGGAAAGCGCTCGGGAGTTCTGGTGAACGGGGCGAGGGGCGGCCCCGGCGGCCTCCCCACCTTCTCGCCTCCGCCACTTGGCGACCTTCCTCCGCTTGCGGACCTCCTCCTCATTCTCCTCCCCCGTGCGCGGCCGGTCTCGCTGCGAGCCGCAGGGAGAGCGCGGCACCACCGGGAGGACCAGGGCGCGGAGCGCAGCCCACCTTGTCTGTCGGCGGGGCTGAGCCGGCTCGGCCGGGGGCGGTCGGGCCGTGGCGCCCTCCCCGGGGCGTTGAGGAGGAGGAG
>VXAU01001100.1:1168414-1231160 GCA_013399695.1 Formicarius rufipectus | reverse complement strand
CCCACTACCCCTCGCTTGACTCCTCTGGCCAGGCCGGGCGGACCGCAGGGCAGTGCGCTCCGCCGGCGCGCCGTGCCGGTGTGGCGGGGCGGAGCAGAGCGGCGTTCCGCACACTCACCCGCGGCGTGGGGAGAGCCCGGCTGCGCTCGTCCTGGGGCTGCGCGGAGAGGGCCGTGCGTGGGGAGGCCCGTGGGGTGCCGTGCTGCCCCCAGCGCACCGAGCCCGCAGGCCTCCGCGAAACGCGCTGCAGCGGTCGCTGGGATGGAGGCACTTTATTTCTCCTCTGTTCCGCCTCCAGTGGGGGAGGCCTCGCACCTCAGTGGCAAGAGCACGGTTTGCTCTAGGAGCAAAAGGCAGAATTTGTGTCAGACCACCGCTGCAGTGGTATAGGCGTCGGACAGGAGCTGAGTGTTGAGGATCGTGCTTGCCCGCACACCCCGGTTGTGCAGAAAGCATCGTTCGTGTGAGCGGTGGGCCCCGTTGTGTTCACGGGGCGCTCTGAGGACACCTGGCTGTGCTCAGGACTCGCAGCAGTGCTACAAACAACCCGGGGTTTGGGTGGGGACATTGCTGATAAAGTGCCAACTGGAAAAAAAGACCTAACAGTAAGACTATACTTTGCTGACTATCTGACAGGCAATTGGCTCACACTCACATGTGCAGCAGACTTTTTTCTCTTCCCTATTTTAGGGTAGGTAAACGATAGTGATTTGACAAACAGGTTGGATAATCGATTTAATAAAATGACAGCAAGTAAAAGGACTTTCAGTAATAGTCTTTTGGTTGGAGACACCTCAGTTTTCCCAAATTAGAGGAAAAACTCGTGCAATTAGAAATCCTGGGTTTTACTGGAACCGCTTATCTGACTTACTAGATCTACTGAGCAGCTACTTGGGTTTCTTTGGTTGTTTGGTTTTTAAGTGAAGAGGGCAGGAAGTATTAAGACAACTATGGAAAAGTTTTTGGTACATTAATCTTTATTTGAGCCAGCGTACTGCCAGGAGTTGTGACACGAGGGATTTAGGTTGCATGCATAGCTGTGGCTTAACCCATCGTCAGTGATAGGACAGTCGGTAACCCAAGTGGAGGTAAATATGCTTAACTTGCTGGTGACTGCTGCAGCTGTAGTGCTCTGCCAGGAGCGTGAAGTGAAAGGTATCATATCTGGTGAGGGAGGAGCCAAAATACCCTTTTAGGAGTCTGACCATATGGGCTGAGATTCCTGCTGTTGGCAGAAGATGCTGAATCAAATTTATTTTTGGGGTAGGTCTTCACTGGTACCATGAGTTTGTGAAGCAGTCACATACTTACTTTAAGGTCATTGATCCATGGTACTCTAGTGAACATGCAAAATACTACATGTGTTAACATTTGGAAGGCTGTTTCTGACTAAAGTTTTTATCCGTATGTCTTCCCTTCTTTTCTTATGGAGGAAAATGTCCTTATGTGCACTGATTTAAATCAAACTTATTCTGTATAATTTCATTAAAAATGATACTATAGGTAAAGTTTTCCTACTGAAGGAAGTTCCCCCTTCTGTCTATTTCTAACAGTATAGTCTAAGTTTTACTTGTCAAGATTTTTTAACCACATTAATAGAGAACATGTCTCATGTAGGTGTTACTCAGCATATGATTTTGAGCTATAGAGAGGATAGTAAATGCACAGCCAGTGATGTGGTTCACAAGTGCCTTGACTAAGAGGCAAGGGTTTTTAAGGTATCAAAAGGAAAAGAATTTTTTTTCTCTCAGAGTTTTGTTACCAGTTGTTGAGAGTTGGTTGGCTAAGCCTGTCCAGGTCTCTAGATGTTGGTCTGTGTTTAAGCTTAGTCCTGAGTAGATGAAGTTAGGCTGTGTGTTGCTGGCTCTGAAAATCTTTTGAAGCTCTTGATAGTGTTCTTGGATGCTTTCAAGATCCTTATGCTCTTCTGTTTCATAGTGGTTATATGAGCCCTGTGTTGTGTACTAGCTTAGAAAATACTTTTCACAGCTGTTATTTTAAGACGACCTCATTTTCCATCGTAGGCCACAGAGACTTTCAGCCAATGTAAGTTGTCATTGCCACTGAGATAAGTGATCCTGTCCTCTTGAAGCCTCAACCCCTTGTTCCTTCCTCCCAGCTTTTACCTCGTGGCAGCACAACTGTTTGTGCAGCTGCACAACAAACAGGAACAGGGAATTGACTGGTGTTAAACTTGCTTTTCCTCCACCTTTTCTGGATTATTTCTAAACTGCTTTTCTGATTTGCTTTGCTATGCAACTCTAATACATTTACATCAAGACAGGTGGGTTGGAGGCACAAGGTAGCAATGAGTAGCTGGGAAAGGGGAGGGTCAGCCTTTCCAGAAGGGCTAGAGAAGTTCCTTTCCAGAGAAGTTGTGGATACTCCATCACTGGAATTGCTCAAGGTCTGGTCTGGTGGAAAGTGTCCCGCCCTGCGGCAGGGGGGATGGAATTAGCTGGTCTTTAAGGTTCCTTGCAACCCAAATCATTCTGTAAAGTTATACTGACTTCAGATTAGCCAGAGATGACTCCAAAGCCATAGTGTTATCCATTTTGGCAGGATTAAGTTTAGCAGCATGCTACGTCACTATAAAATAAGCCATAATTTTTAATGGAGGATATAAATTACGAAAGTGGGAGGTTAAACATTGAAAACAATGTAGGTGAGAATGAAAGTTTTGGCTGCAAGCCTGTTTCTTTGTCCAGCAGCTGTATTGCACAATGTTTAGGATGCACATGCATTCATTATGACCACAAAAAGGGCTGTTACTCGTTAGAAAAAAGCAATACTTCTTGCCATTCTCTGCAAATTTCTTTACCAGATGACCAATAAAAAGCCAATGCAATATGTGCTCTGATGACACCAGCTGGAAAGATAAGATCTTCCAATGTTTTTTTGCTGTGACTGAAGAAAAATGAGGGAGTGAGGTAGTATGAAACAACTTCTAATTTTATTTGAAAGCCTGCGAATTTTAGGCAGAGCTGGAAAGTGGGTGGGCCAACTCCTGTTCTGGAGTAGTATGTTGGCAGAATGTCAAACCCAAAGATTATCTTGTCTGCTTAGGAGTGGATGCTAAGATGCTTTTATTAGGGGATGGGGGAGTGTGTGCATCTCTTCCTGTTTAGTAACAGGGGAAGACATCTGAAGCCATCCGACTGGTGGAGATGGGGAAGAAAAATCCATTCTTTCTCCCCCCCCTCCCCGCAGAATTATTAGCATTTGTTGCTGCTTATGACTCTTCAAAGTAGTAGCCAACTGAAGTGGATAAGGGTAGTTGTCTGTTTAGTGCTACCCAGTGGCTTCTGAATTGCAGTCAGAGATTTGTTAGTTTTGTACTGCTGTCACTTGAGAATTATCTAGGATGCACAGAGTCTGTCTGTAGACATCGGATGACAGCATTGTTTCATTTTACATTTGACAGATTTTCTTTACAATCCTTGGAACAGATTTACTTTTTTTTTTTATATAACCAAAGTTAGAGTTTATAACTACGACAAGCATACCCTTCTATCAACCACCAAGAAAAGCCTGTTTGATTAGTGTTTTCAAGCTCAAATTCAACACATTTTTAGCATGACATACTGATTTTATCCGGTAAACCAGATTTTAACTGTGTGGAACAAATCAATGGAGTTTGACAATTGCTTCGAGTTACCTGCTCTCTGGGGGAGAGGCTTATAGTATCTCTTTCTGCACTTTATTTTTTCTAATTATTATGCTCCTCTAGGTTGGGGGTGGTGAGGGGGAATTTTTTTTTCCCTTGAACTAGCATTCTAAATCAGATTATACTGTGATTGATTCTTATTTGTGAAGATAGTTCTTACTTAACTGGAGGAAACAACTTGATGGATTGTGGTTTTCTTTTAGAAAATTTATGAGCAATGATCAAAATATATTGTCAGAGGGTTTCAAAACTAATCCAAGCTGGCTGTGAAAGAAAAAATGTTCAGATGCTCAGACCTCGGTAAGGTTTAACTCTTGTGGGTATAATCTCTAGCTGTGTCTGTGACATACTCATGCATTAGGATCTAGGCTTTCTCAAGGTGAAGCAGAAATAATGAAGTCTTTTGCTGACAGTGTAAAGCTGTGATAAGAACTGGAGAGGCAGAAGGACAGAGAGGAGAGCCAGAGACAGCATGCTTGTCCAGAACATTTGTTTATTCCAGGAGTGTGTCTCTTGCCTGTTGGATAATGTGTTTCAGTAAAGCAAGGCCATAAGACGGCTTGTTCTGAAAAACAAGGCATCAGCACAAAGTCTAGTAAAAGCAGGCTTTTATGCCATAACAGTACCATGTTATGTAAAGTATCTTATTGAAGAATGTAAGTTAGAAGTGTTTGAAGAAGAAAGCTTGTCAAGTTTACATTCATATTTCTGTTGTCCTTTGATTTTTATCAAAGCATGAGCTGAATGGCAATAAAGTCTTGGTTATAGGAAGTGTGTATGTACAGCATTGTTGCAATTCTTGTGAAAGTGTTGCACTGGTTGAGTTGTCTGATGAGATGTGTTTTGAATAGGTATAACAGACATGACAAAACAGATAGGCTCTAGCTTTTGAAGGATTCTGCAGGAAATGGGAGAGATGACATTTGGTTGCTAGGTGGGTGAGCCAGTTTGATTGCAGAGAAAAGAGGCAACACTGTTTTCCACAAGCAAGGTAGGTCATCCCAGTTTTATGAAGAAAACCAGTCTTGAAAAGACCAAAAACAAAGAAAAAATGTTCTCTAAGTTCATATGGGTCAGGCTTTCATTCATGGGATGAGAAGCTGAAAAGCAATGACAGAACAAAGCATGGGTGCTAAAGGCTTTCAATGAATGCAGAATTGTTTGGTGAGCAACCTTATTATCTCCAGCTTACACGGGCTACACAACCTCAGATGATAAGCCTTGCACTCCCTGTTTTGAAAACCGAATGTTGAGGGCTGAAGGCTTTATATTTGTTCCCCTTAATGACAGATTTGGCCCTTTTTTTTTTTTTTTTTTTTTTTGGTAAATGAGAGCACTTTTCATGTTAAGGTTGTGAAGCTGTCTTTAAATACCAGTTTTGAACATCTTGTCCATAATAATTTTCTCCCACATTCCAAACAGAAGAAATAATAAAAACATTAGCATTGTTAATTGTCTCTAAATGGTGATACATAGCCTTTTTCTCCCTGGCTAATTTTTAGGAGAGGAAAGAAGATGGTTTTAAATACTCTTATCTATTATGTCTGTAGAAAAAATTAATTCATTTTTCCTTTTGAATTTCATGAAAACCACCCCATTATTTGAGGAGTAGGAGCAATGTCTCAGATAACTGTATTTTAAGAAACACAAAATAAAATCTAGAGTAGTAAATAAATGAAATAAGCTCACTGAGTGCCTTTAGATACACAGTGACCAGATAATACGGCTTAGTTAAAGAAAGCAATTTGAATGCATTTGAGAATACCAAATAAAGGCTTCTCTTCTGATTGTCTGTTTTTATGGGGGTTTTTGGTCCCGTCTTTCAAATCTAGAGGCAGTTCCTTTTAAAAACAATTAAATCAAAAACCGACTTTAAAAACATTTGTCTAGCTTGTGTATGTCTTGGCAACAAGGAGAGTCTGATTTTTGGGATAATAAAAATCTCAGACCAAAGTGCTTGAAGATGGTTATTTATAAAAGTGAATGCTCTAAAAGATTCAGTTGCTAAAAACCAGTGCCAAATAGTGGTGTTTGTAACTCTTATGAGCCCCTGCTCTTTGCTGGAGTCTGGTACAGTGTTTGATGTGCGCAGTTCACACTTCCTTGCATCTCTTCCGTCCATCTTCCCCATTTGCCTGGAACTCCCCAAACATCATGAGGGGATAAAGTGGTGAATACTGCGATAAATTTCGGGGACAGATCTTGGAGATTTTGTCCAGTCTGTAGGCCATGCATTTTTTCATCAGCTTTGGCATGGTCCCCTCACAGTACCAGCTGCCCTCTGCCACCTGGTTCTGTTTTCTTTATGGTTTCAGATTCTATTTTAAGTACAGAGACAAGAATGAAAAGGAAGAGTTTATTTCCAATGTAGCTTTTGTAATTTGTCTCGTACCTTCCTGTTCTTCACCGTTCCGAGGCATCTTTGGAGACCACAAGGAGATGACTGGGTAAAAAGACCTACTAATTAGATCATTCAATAAGGTGGTGTTTCAGGGGTGTTAGAAAGCAAACTTAAGGCGACAAGGTGAAGTGACTTAACTATGAACAGGCTCTGTGCTTTCCTGTTCTGTATAGACTGTAATGTATTATTAATCTTTTAAATTTTATTAAACATTATTATTTAAACCTTTTAAATTTTATTAATCTTATTACCTTATATTCTGACATAAATAGGCATATCAAGACCATGTGCAGTCACATGGGTTCCAAAGAAAAGTAGAGCATCACTAATGCAAGGCAGTGTATAATCATTTCACAACAAACTTTATCTCCCCTGAAGAGGTCGATGTAAAAAGACAATACTAAATGCCACAGGGCAGGATGGAAATGTGGTTACCTAAAGGGATGCATGAGCTGTATGACTTCATATTCTGTGATTTGTTCTGGCTACCAAAGAACGTGCATCAGTTTTGTATATACCTGTTTTCATGCATGAACACAGTGGGGGGTTTTTACCCTATTCTGATTTATTAATCAAGTGACATCTGGTAGATCAGTGAGGTGGGCAGATACATTTTCTTGATGGTCCTGTAGATCTGGAAGTACTTTGGTAATTCAGTCTTCCTCTCTGTGTTCAAAGATAAACCTGTTTGTGCTGTATAGGTTTGATTCTGGTAGTGTATTTAAGACTGCAGAGAAAAGGATATGAGAACCCAACCAAGCAAACAGTACCGGCTGCGTTGGATTCAAAAAGCTCATGGGTGACCCATATTATATTAGAGTCTTAAGCCTTAGATTTTTATAGAAGTTAACTATATATCTTTAAAAAATACAATTAGTCTGCATTCTGAGCACAGTTGTGCTCTACCAGCTCAAAACCTACGACCATCTGAAACTCACTCCCTTCCTTGCCTCTGCCTCCATAGCTGCCACCCTGCCTGAAATGAGCAGCTCTCAGCCCTGCTGTTTGAAGCAAAGCCTGCTTAAAGCCATCCCTCTTAAGGGAAATGGGCTGCTTAATGTCCCCCCCCCATCCCCACTCCCTGCTGCAGGGAATTAGGATTTAGGGTGAGAAGTTAATTACTTGGTCCTCTTCTGAAGACAGTGGTGCTGCCAGGAATTTCTGCTGCTCCTCTCGCAGAATCTGGGGAATAAAAAAAAAGAAGAAAGAAAAAGGGAAACCATAGCATCAGTGAGACCTCTGGATATCGTTTTACGTTCCCAGGGTGAAGTTTTGTTTCGTGTCTTCTGCTGAAGTGCTTAAACATGGCTTTTCTGACGCACTGCATGGTTTTAGTTATTTAAGTGTGAATAAAAACGTCCAGCATGTACTTAAAAGGCTGTTTTAACATGAAGGCTGTTCAGTCTAGGTAGATGGCGTATAGTAAATACATGTACAATGTCTTAAATTTTATTTTTCTGTTCAAAGCCTAAAAAAGATGTCACAAACTAATGAGTTATGTAGATGTGTTACAACCCCTTTCAGTTTGGATCATTTGTAAGAGAGGCAAAATGCTTCAGTCAAACCACTGCAAAAAAAATATATTTTTAATTGGCTCCTAATGCTAATCAGAAAATCTGCTTGGTGCTTTGGAGGAATTGTATCTACTAAACCATGTTTTCTGATGTTACAAATTATAATAGTGAGTTGTCTTCATCTCTGCCAGGATCTGGTTGCCTTATTATGGAACTGATAATTCCCCTTTTTTTTTTTTTAAATTTATCTCTTTGAAAGTAAAAAGGCTTTTACAAATAATCTTACTGGAAATTTGGAAGGGCAGTATGATAAGGTTTTCTTTGTTCTACGTCTCTGGAACTACTGAAGAAAGGTAGGATTCTGCAGTATTGGGCACTTGGCAGTTTTCTGAAGGATTAGATTAGTTTGAAATGCAAACGTGAGGGAGAGCTTTGTTCAAAGCCAGTGTGAAAGACTTGTAGAGGCTGTTGGGTAAGATAAAAACAAAATTATAGAAGTGTATTTTTTTCCAGTTCTACTATCCCTAGCTCTGTGGTTTCCCCCCTCCTGTTACGGCTGCCTTAAAGTGTATTTCAGTCATGAAGTTAGTTTCTGTATGTTGATAAACCTTAACAAGCAGCTTGCTCTGTTCAAATGACTAGGGTTATGTTTTATTTCATTACTCTTCTTGGCAGGAACATACGGATCTGCTGAGTGCTGTTCCTAGATCCTTGATGCATTAACAAACACGTTGTGGGAAGTCAGAATGTTACCCTTTAGGGCATAGCAATGACTGCCTTCCAGACTGTTCACAATTTTGGTTTTCCTAGCAGGATTAATAAATACTTATTTTTTAGAATGCTGATGTTAAATATATTTTGTGTACTGTGTGACACACATATGGGTTTCCTGTTATGTTAACTTAAAAAAAAACAGGCAAAACCTATCAGTGTCCCAGGAACTTTGGCAGTAGTCAGTGACCTGTGGGTTCTTGGGTATTTTTGCAATAGAATAAATACTCAGTAACAGAGCAATGAAAGACTGGGATGTGCAGTGCTAAATTTGTTGAAGGATATTTTTATGTGCCTTCTCATAGTTTGTTTCCTGTTTTTGCTTGATTATTCCTATCTACTTCATCTCAAGTTACAGTAGGATTTCTAAATGAAAATAGAGTAGGGTGGTATATATTTAACAGTGTTGTATCTGCCAGCAAGGAACCAGTTGCTTTCTTTAGGACTTCTTGGCTGGAAGGGCAGAAACAAAGCATCGCACCACCTACAGCTAAACCCTGAGCTGGAAGCTGAGATATGACCTTCAGGTGCTGTACACACACAAAGGTCTGCAATTCCTGCTTGCCCCAGCTTTGTCATAGCTTGCAAAATTACAGCTTTGGTAGTCTGAGGTGAAAACATTTATTCCTCCTTGTGTGCAAATTAGAAGAAGGGATTGTGTGTATGACCTGCTGCCATACTTGGCAGTGAAAATAAATACCAGAGTGCCCTCAGTGTCAAGGTACTTCTGTGGCAATCTAAGCAGTTAGGATACAAATTGCCAAAGGAACTTCTGTAACTATACTTTGCAAAAAACCAACAAGAACATAATTTAAGATGCTGAAATGCTGCTCTGATGTGCAAATCACATAACAACTGATAGGAGAGCTTTTTATTGAAAGTACTGCTTTTCCTATAACGTTTGGTTTAGGCAGTGTACAAGGCTTGTTGTTCATGGAGAAAGATTTCAAATAAATATCCATTTTGTAGGAAGTACTTCTGGCCTGGTTTTATGGTCATACTCGATGAGAGTCCCTTAATTTTCTGTGCTGCAGGACTGTGAGCTTGAGCAGTACAAAGAGAAATTTGTGAAGAGTATACACCTTTTTTTGTAAAACAGCTACCTTAGGAGCGAGATGTTGGCTCTACTTCAGCAGCACTTTTTGGGTGAACCTTGCCAAAAGAGAAAATCAAGTAAGCCTTTCAGTAGGTGCAACACATCATACTTTTATTTAAATTATTCACACACCGAGATTATCCATGGCATATGTTTACATATATTCAGATTTAGCCTTGAGGAAATTTGCTGACATAAATGTGGGAGCAGAGTGGGAGCAAGACAACATGATTAAAGCCAGCTCAGGAGGAGTGGGTTTGCATCTTGGCACTGTGCCTTGGATTCCTTGTCTGCTTAGTGCTAGAGAGAACTAAAAATAATATCTGCAGTTTAGTGGGATGGTGTGTAGTTTACAAAATGACTAAGTTTCCTCCATAGTGACCTTCTGTCTGCAAAAAATCACCACAGAGGAAGGTGATACAAAAAAAGATTACATAGAGCTATCCATCAATCTGTATGAATGCTGTGGTTTTTTGGGGGGATATATTTCTCTTTGCTCAATAAGCACGTTGTACTTAAAATATACAGCATCACAGTGGGGAGTGAGAAATACGGCAGTCAGCCCAGACTGCTACATTGATGAGCTTTGTGTTTCTTTATATGATCAAGCTTTTTTTTTCTGTATGATCACCCACTGTTCTGCACTTCCCCTGTTTTACTTAACATCGTAGTCTTACTAGTTGTTGTTATATGGGAGTTTGCAAGGCCAGTTTCTGTGTTTAGTGAAAATTACAGGTTAAAACTGATTTTCAACAGTATCGTCAGTCGTAAGCTGAACAGAAGCTTAGTTGTGCCATTTTATTTCTTATTTGAGTCTAAATTGTTCAGATTTGACAACCTATTTGATACGCTTCAGCTCTGAGTTTTCACATGACCACCATAAAAAGGTCAGATTTTGAGGAGACAGTTAATACTGGGATTTCTGCAGCACAACAGAGTGGATGCTTCAGGATGTTACTTCTGGAAGTATCAACCTCAGGCAAGCCAAGGATGTATATGTATATGTTCATTACCTATTTAGTAATAAATCTTCAAGACTCACATTCTTAACTGGATTATCGTAAGTTTTCCTATTATACTAAAATGGAATTACCAGAATGAAACGTTGCAATGTTAATTCATTGTTAGACAAACCAGCCTTTGAATACTGGAGGGTTTTTATGTATTTAGTTCTGCTGTTATGCTTTGCAATTTTACTGTTAGATTTTATGTGCATAGTATACTACTATGTGAAAAAAATACCACAGAATTCCACTAGGTTGGAATGTCCATGTTGAAGATTTTAAAATTCTTACTGTAGCTTTGTGGAAATCTCAGAATACTCAGTGATGTCCCACTGGTTGTTGCTGACCTTGTTGAGGCACAGCAGCCAGCTCTGGCCTGCCTATACAGCTTTATATGTAATAGTTAACACCTAATGAGCATTTTACCAGTGTGTTTTTATCTTAATTCTGCTATATATTCTAGCCTTTTTCATAATGATCTGAAGCATGGTTGTATCTTTATCATGCTTTTGGATGGGATTGGTGATTTCAAGTAGTAATAGGTAGGGTGTAAGTTTTAAATTTAGTCTCATCTGAGGTTATTTATAGACAGCTTAAGCTCTATTTTTGTGTTATAACTGATGGAATAAAGAATATAAAGTATTTAAACCTGTTACATATGTGAAATATAGAAAATATTCCCTTTCAGCCCTGTACTTGCACAGTGTGTTAGGAATAAACTTAATGTAGACTTAATGGTGTCCTGTTAGAGAGGTCAGTTAATTCACTTGAGCATGCTGCTGCCACGTGGGCTCCCCAGCCGTATTACCTGGAGCAGTGTACATGGATTGTAATGGATCACTGCTCCTGGAAGGGCTGTTGTTGTACACCAATAAGAGCCCTGCATGAAACTGCGCAGGGTCTGCTTCATGCTTTCATCCCGGATTTAATGGGTTTGGGTTGGTTTCAGGGGGCTATTCAGTGTGCAACTTAAGACTCTGGACAGAGAGCCCTGCTCTGAAATGGGATCCAAGGCACAAGTCATTCTGACTGTATTGCAGTGTTTTCCTGTGAGATCACCATCTGCTAGAAGATCGTATTGCTTTACTGCTCTGTTGCTGCTTTAAGTGTCATCCTACTATCAAATACAGTAGTCTATTACTATGTCATAAAAGTAATACTGCTGAAGTTTTTTGTTTCTACCCGTACTGTTCCTATTAAAATGTCAATATACCTTCAGCTCAGTTGAATAAAGATATGACAGGTTTCTAATTCAGGTTCAGTACTGGATACTGTTGCCATTTGGAGCCTTATAAAGACCTAAGAAAACAGCAACTCTACATGCCAATAAAAATTTGCATGACTTTGTTGTATGCACTGGGAGTATTCAGGGGAGCATCTTTCTTGAAGGAAAGTTTTCTCTAGTCGATGCCTGTGAATAGCAGCAGTGTAGTCAGGGTTGGGAACCACAGGAAGAAGATAATGGGGAATCTGATACAGAAATCAGAGCTGTACACAGAACAGTCAAGAAAACAGATCCTCATGAGGTCCCTTACTGCTTGTCAGCAGATGCATTAGTTTTCAAAATGTTGGGCTTTTTCAGTCTTTTTACCATATATGTATAGAAGACTTCTGTTTATTCTCATGTCATGTCTGTTGCTCTTCTGTTTTTCTCACTTCCTTGAAATTGTCCTAGTCAGAATTACAAACTGGTTTTTGCAGGAGTTGTTGGTACTGCATGCAGTACTATTAATCATGAAGAGTCATGATCCTGACCATAGAGAAAAAAAGTAATCATCCCTTTACTCCTACTGCTTCCCACAAGACCATTGGCTCCAAAATAAAACTTTAAAGAAAAGAAGCCACCATTCATTCTTTTGAGTGCTTGGTGCCAGGAGCTGAGCTTTTTATATACCTATCTTTCCTGATAGTTATCAGGATTATAACAAGTTTACCATTATTCCTATTCATATTGCTTGTTTCAAGTTTCACATTTTAGAAATATCACTAACTCCTACCCTTTTTTTTCCCCCACTTGCTATTAAGATTTTTTTTTTAATATATGTTCAGGTAACAGCTGTTTCTTTCATAGAATCTTGAACAGAAAATTGTATGTAAAAATAGACATACATTTGAATAGGGCTATTCTAATGTTTCTACTTGCTTAAAGTTCCTTTGTGTTTAAAATTTAGTTTCACCTTCACATCCTTTCTTTAAAACACATTACTTGCATAAGTTTATTTTTAAGTCTTACTGCCAGTGGCTGATGAGAAGTGAAAGTTGGTTTCCTCAGTGATTGAGGCAGTTGAATTGTGTTTCAGAAGGAAGGTATGAGTAACAGAAAACCCTCAAACAAACCAAAAACCCTCAAACAAACAAAACCCCTGTACTTCTGATGCATAGGGACAGGATGCTTTGCTGCGTGGTAGAAGGCTGTAATATTAACAAGGTAACTCCTGGAGTGTTATGTGAACAGCTGAGTCATTTACAGTTGGTGCTGAGACAAATTGCTGCTGAAGGATGCTTGTTACTGCATGGCTGCTGCTACAGCTGGTAGATTGCCTGGTTAAGAGCAAAGTAAACTTGAACCCGGCAAGAACTGCTTTGAAAAGTACACTCAAGATAAGCATACTTAACTCTGTGGAACATTTAATTGGTTCAACAGCACTTTTTAGTGCCTCAGGTTTTCAAATGTGCAAACATATTCATGGCATTGACATAATTACCAATTTTTAATTTATTCTTCTCTGTGAATCCACTAGTAATAGTAGCAGAGGACACATTCTTTTTTACTGTTAATAAATTTAGTGTTTATGTATCAAATTATAAAGTTAACAAGTGTCCTTGAAAGACTCCTGACTTACTTCTCTGCTTCTTAATGTAATATCAGGCGGCTATTGTAGGTAACTATGCTGATCTTCTATCTATGTAATGAGGTTTGAATGTGTTTAATATGAGCCTCAGCGTATGCTTTCCACGCAACTATGTAAAATGAATCCTTTCAAAAACTTGTATTTGTTTGTGATCTTTGAACATCATCTCTATTGGAAGATAGTTTTGACAGATTAGTTGTTGGTAAATATTTTCTAGTGTGTGTTTAATTTCTTAGTACGGTCATTCTGGTAACTACCAGTCAAATATTGTCATATGTAAGACACTGAAATTTAATTATAAGACAAAGAAGACTTCCACCTTCCTTAGTAACGTGTTTTACTCCCATCTCCCAAATGCTTTTTTCTAAGCAAACACTCAAAACTGAGAATCAAGAATAACTCCAAGCCCCTGCCCAGTTGCACTGTGGCAAAGGGTGAGCAAAGTAGAGTTTTTAACAATCCTTCTGTTCTCTCACTGGTCTTAGAGAACATGGCGATTTCATGGGCCTTGAAACTGTATCTAATAAAATTTCAGAGGTGAGAGCAACATAGGTTAAAGCTAGGAGGAAAAGCAGAAGGAATTCCCTTGCTCCATGAGGAGATTGTAATGCTTCATGAGAGTCCTTGCAGTCTGCTGGAGCAATGATTAGTGGCAGCTAGGAAGAAAGGGAAGGTTGTAGTGTCCTGTGTGAAAATCAGGCTCCTGAGTAATTAACTAGTGACTATGACAAATATGTTCCTTCTGTTTCTTGATTTGTGTTATTTCTAACACCAAACATGGTTAGTTGCTGGTTTTCTTGCAGATGTAGCACTACAACTGCAAATTTACAATAAAAATAGATATCTAAATACCTTCCTGGGTGTAGTATCTCCCAATATCTGTGTTACCACTTGTCTGCATGCTTTGAATTTGGTAACACAAAGGGAAAAAATGCCAAACACAGCAGTAATTTAGTCAAGTATATTACATCTAGACAGTTACAGATTCAAGTCCTATAGAGAGCCAGACCCTTGCCCCTCATGTCATTGACCAGGGAGCTTAGTGCTCCAGTAGATTTTTATTATCCATTTCATTCAGTCACTTCTGTGTGTCAGCGCGGATGGTTTCAGCCTGTAGCAGCGGCAGAGATGACTGTATACATCACTGCATACCTCTTGCTCCACCCCACGGAGTGTAAACTAACAGATGGTGTTGGCTAAGGAAAGAGAAAATATTAACTACATGAAAAATTGTACATTTTAAAGAATTCTGTTGCATGAAAATGGTTTTGAGTAGCTCAAGAATGGAAATTCCTTTTGTAAAGGTATTATTTCTATATGCCTGAGAAATAGGTTGGAAATAAATTTAATTAGGCAAGATGTAATCTTTTAGAGATGAGTAAATTATAAAAAAAAAAGAAAAAAACTACTGATGGAGGTGGGTTTACTTATGTGCAGAATTCTTATTAGGACTGTAAACAAGATCAGGAAATTTCAAGAAGATGCCTATTTTGAGTCTTTGGGGAGCTCTAATGCTTGTGTATTTCTTCAGCTTTTCAGTGAAGAATGATAGTACCTCAATAAAATTTCCCTATAGCTTCTACAATAATTATATTTTCTCAAGCGTAAGTGACTTTCACTTTGCTATTTCAGATTCTGAATATCTAATTCATATGTTGCATCCTTCACTGTGTACCCCAGGAATTTCCACACACAGTGGTACAAAACAGAAACATCCATGCCTCACAAACAATTTACATGGGAACACTTAGACCTTGTGAAGTAATTTGGATGTGATCAAGCATAACTGAATTTTTTGTACCTGGTTCTGCAGTTTCATCTAATGGAATCTGCAAATACAGTACTGATAGCTGCTTTGAACAACTTGAGTCCTGTTTCAGCAAATGGTGACCTGCTGTCTGTGGGACTCATCATCTTTAAATGTCCAGCTCTCGCTCTATTAGGTAGGTAAGTTCCTTTCCTATAAGCCTTTCTTTGTAGATCTCCTGCTAAGAACATGCAGCAGGGATCATACCTCTAATTTCTAATAAAGTACCTTACTTCAGGTTGCTTCTCAGCTTGTAAACGACCTGTGTGACCTTGCAGTCATGCTGCTGCCTTGTGAGCTGTGGTACTGGGCTGAACACAGTCACCCACAGTGTTACAGCTGGGCTGGCACAGAAGTGCCAGTTACTGCACGAACAGCATTGTTCTGCTAATATCTACATGCTCAAAAACATAAAAGTGATGATACTTTCCAAGCTTATTTCTAAAGACAAGCCTTTCAGGTGTTCTTGGACAGGTATGGCTGACTTCAGGAAGTTGTGTCACATGGATGAATTTTCCAGAAATTGGCTGCAAACCCAAAATTTGGCTGGGAGGGTTAATCTCAAGAGCACTGTTGTTAGGTCTTGTTTAAAAAGGTGAAAGCTTTTCATAAATTTTAATTTTTAGCAAGACCTTTACAAATGTTCTTTCACTTATTCATTAGCTGGTTTGAAATGTGTTTTAATAGAAAAGACTGTAGAATGTCACCTATCTTCTCCAGCAGGCATATTTCATTTTACTAGGAAGTATCAACTTCAAATAATTGCAAAATATTAAAAAAATAATCTGTTACTTGTTTTGCTACAAACCCAGGAACTGAAGACTTATTACTGGATCTTTCTTCCAAATACTTATTTCAGTAGATTCCAGTTTTATGTGACTTTCTTTGGGAAAAGTGGTTTTATTAGAAGTATGCCATAGATAGAGTGAGGGCATCTCTCTTTCACAAAGTCCCTTTTTATGATTGCAGGAGCCACTGTAGATGGCAGAAGGTGTAACAGTGTCTGCAGAAGATAACTTGGTGGCAGTTTCTTGTATATTTATTATTTTTACCAAATATTTTTAATAATATTAATATTTAAAAATAGTCTGTATTATACATTGGTGTCTTTATTATGTGCTTCAAAGGGTCTTATGAGCTACTTGTTACTCTAGGATATGAATGTTCTACAAAAGCGTTATTTGTTTTCACATATGTGAGAGAAGATATATCTTACTTGGGAAAAGAAAAAGTTCTGAGGAAGGGATTTCTAACTGGATAGAAATAGAAAATATCTCTTATTTGAGTGCACAATTTAGAGCCTTTTGACAACTATCTTGTCAAAATACTTGATATATTCAGGCTTCATACTGGCTTCTGTTCCAGCTGTAGTTTCCCAGGCTTCCAGCTCATCAGGCCCCCGGATCTTAAATCAGCCACTTGGGCACTGAGAAGCACGCAAAACATTGGACATTTGAATGAAGTTTAATCACCA
The DNA here is from genome assembly GCA_013399695.1 of Formicarius rufipectus. Classification (NCBI taxonomy): domain Eukaryota; kingdom Metazoa; phylum Chordata; class Aves; order Passeriformes; family Formicariidae; genus Formicarius; species Formicarius rufipectus. The sequence goes on along the minus strand of VXAU01001100.1, from coordinate 1,214,574 downwards.
TGCCTAGTACCATAGGAGATCACAGTGGTAGAAGGGTGATGACCTCCTCTGCTTCAAAGTCATCCTCCTCGTCTTACTTCTGTTCCTTGGGCTGTGTATGGCATTCATATAACTTCCACTGCAGCTCTGGTTCGTTCTCATGTGATGTCCTTTTGTCGTGCAAGTGACTGAGTGGTCTTGTGGAGAAGAAACTCTTCAATCCTTAACCACAAAAATGGTTTAAAACCTCACCATATCCCCTGCAAAACTTACACTCCCAGTGCTAAACCAAAGCAAACCAAAGCAAACAACTATGGTGTTCATTTTCCCGAGATATTTACTAAAAATATTTGAGATGCTGGAGTGAGATTATAGTGGGTACTAAATTCGGCATTCTACATTTAGCTCATCTTTGTCGAGTTCAATTCCTTGCCATCACAACTCCTTCCCAGTTTGTAGACTGCTGCTGCGTTTCTCATTTGTATTCAGTGTGACTGATTTCTTAGGTCTTTTTCTGATCTCTCTCTTTTTTGTCAGTCTTTTTGCATTGGCAGTTCCTGGTCTGTCAGGTCCTCATCTGCTTTTGCCTCATTCCCTCTGTCATGTGTTTGGCTGCAGCGCTGGTTACTCTTTCAGATTCCTCTGCTGTTTTCATCCTTCTCTCAGTCCTTTCTGTTCCCCGTCTTTCTTTCTGTCCTTCCTTTTCCTCCCTAATTTGTTTGAACTCAATCTTTGCGTCCCACTCCTGAATTTTTGGACTGGAGCATATTGTAAATGCACTATATTTTCAGGCAGAAATTGCTGAAGGTATTTTCAGGGAATGGTTAGCATACAGGGAACCTGACTGCTTTCAGTTATTACAGAACACTTGTTTGCCAACGTTTTGCAGAGATTTACCAATTGGGTGAATTTTGGTGGTGACAGGAATTGCAAATGAGAGAACAAAACTGAAGAATTTGCATGTCCAGATGCCTTGAAAGGATTACTTGCAGTGATGTTGCTTTTTAGCAGAAGCCAGAACCCAAGGAAATGTGTATTTTGGTTTTTTTTAGCAGTGGCTGGACTGTTTTGAAGATGTCATTCCAGAAAGCTTGGCAAAGTTGTGGTCTAAAACCAGAGCTTTGTCACACTGGCTTATTTGAGCAGCCTTTCATTGTAGGAGATGTATATAGTAGAACTGTTGGTCAGGGAGAAACCAACATCCAAGGGGATGGTCTTCCATAGAAGAATTCACCTTACCTTTACCATTGTTAAGAGTGTTGTCAATTTTTTTCATATGGATTTTCTGGGCTAGGAGTGTGAAGGGGTGTGTTTTTCTGTAAGATATTTTCAGCTGAGAGGTGATGAGAACTTTACCAAAAACGTGGGGGGAAGAAGGAATGAAGCTGGATGTGTTATGGATTAATTTAGTATCAGACATGGCTATGTGGAAATGAGTAATTATGTATGGTAAAAATACATTCAGATTTAACATAGTGTTACCATTTTGTGCTTGTGGTTATAATAGAAGAGACAACATTTTGAAAGGGATTAGGAAAAAGCAATGCCCGACTGGTTCCTGTTATTTGAACTTTAGACAAAGATTTCCATCTCTAACACCAAACTTGTGCTAATACTTACTAGTAGAGGGACCTGTCGAACTGGTGCTTACAAGTTTATATTACAGAATGATAAATCAATATTTGAAATTTTGCTGATCAGTAAAATTAATTGAAAGGTTGACTCCTTCATATAAGAGCATCAATCCCATGTATCATCAGCTCATGCTAAAATACAAATGATAAATGTGAGGTGGATCTTCCGAAAGAGTTGAAGAGATGCGACGATGAGTAACTTGCCATTGTGGCATGTCGTTGGTTTCTAAAGCTGATTCTTTTGAGAGATATATACAGCAGCAGTTACCCTAATCCAAACCAAGATTAGGTGTGTTGTCTCAGATATAGGGAAAGAGGCATGTGCTCACACCTTACTGGCTTTTGTTAGATATCATAGATATCATAGAATCATAGAACAGTTTGGGTTGGATGGGACCTTAAATATTACCTAGTTCCAACCACCCTCCCATGAGCAGGGACACCTTCCTCTAGATGAGGCTCAGAACCTTGAACAAATGCTCCCAGGAATGGGGCATCCACAACTTCTCTGGACAACCAGGGCCAGTGCCTCACTACCCTCATAGTGAAGGGTTTCTGCCTAATATCTAATCTAAGCCTGTCCTGGCTTTAAACTAAAGCCATCTGCCCTATCACTACATACCACCGTAAAAAGTCCCTCTCCAGCTTTCTTATAGATACACTTTAGGTACTGTGGGGGCTGCTGGCATAATAACTTCCCTGTATGTGAAAACAAGAAAGGTGGGAAAGTCAACCACCCTACTTGCTTTTTTTATTAATTTTTTTTTTCCACTTACAAGACAGTTTTTAAATACAGCAATCCACGAACCCCTTTTGTATTTTGAAAATGTGAGACATGCAAATTACTCTGAAAGGCAGTGAGGAGAGGGCATTTTCCTTTAAACTCAGCGGGGCATGGGTCCTTCATGAGCTAAGAGCCATCAGTTTGGGCAGCAGCCTTTGCTACAGTAGTGTTAATGCCAACTTCTCAAACATGCAGTTTTCTGCAAGCAGCACAGTTCTGCTGTCAATCTGCCTGTTCAGAAGTGTTGCTTCCATTCAGAATTTCAACAACAGTCTTGTGTTTTCTGTTGTGTTTTAAGCACTGGAGGACTGTAGTGCCCCTCCATATAGACTGACAGACCGACAGGAGGAACTGGAGAGGAACTCAAGCCTTTGGGGGTTGGAGGGACTGTAAAAAAATACTGATTTCTTTCTAAGAGCATTTTCATGAGGGATGGAAGATATTGATGCAGTAAGTTGATCCTTTGCCCACGGTCAGCTATTCTTACTTCTGAACAAACACCAGAGGACACAGCATGTTTTGGCACAGCAGTATTAGGCTTATGAAGAAGTGAACCTCAGCACACCTGTTGGTCCTCTCCTGTACCTTAAGAGGAGACAGTAAAGACAAAATTTTTGGACTATACGTTATATGCAGTCTGAAGAGCTGGTGAAACCTCTGTGTGTGAGGTCTAATGCTAAGCCTAGTTCTGCAAGGAAAAAGCCCTAAAGAGATGTTTTCCAGGTGAGAGTAAAACTAGGAGGTAATTGCATAGCTTTGCCACAAGCATCTAGAGCCAGGAGTGTGATAGACATTCTGATGTTATGGGAAAAGTAGATGAAAATCTAGTCTCTTTCTGTAATATTTCAAAACAGCAAACCTGGTAAATTAGAGATGTTACGAAATACTGGAGGTAATGAATTCTCTGCACGGTTCAGTAGAAGTAATTTAATTTTAAAGAGAAAGGCCCTCCAATAGCATTAGAAGTAATTTCACAGCTTAAATGAATTCAGTCACGCCTCTGTAGTAAAAGAGTGCATTACCCTTTTTATTACCATCTGTGAAAAATGCTCTTGGCTGCATTTGAATTTGAGACATGATGGTTAGACTGCTCTGTACATAGTTGAAAGTGACTGATCTCATTTTTGAGAAGGTATTTAATGGTAAGTCAAATAGAGTTTCAGAAGGGAAATTTTTACTCATTTACTGAATTCAAAGGACAGGTTCTTATGGCCTAAATTTTAGTAATTGCTCTGAATATACAGCAACTACTTTTTAGAATAGTAACATGTATTATGGGCAAATAAGACTTATTTTGAGAGGAAAAGTCTGTCACCTCTTAAAAGATCTCTGTTTATCTAAAATGTAAATGTGAAATTCACTGATACTCTTTGAGGGACATACTGAGTATTTTGAAATGATTTTTTGTCATTTCTTCAGATTTTTTGTCAGGTTTTCAGTGGTTAGCACTTATATTACCTGAAAAGACAGGGATAATCTGTCTGCACATACTTCTGTTTCCCTTTGAATTTTCCAGCTCTGTGTTGGTAATGGCTGCTTGGTCTCTTTTCATTTCATCATAGAGTAGAGAAACAGCAGCAGTTTTTAGTCACTTTCAGGTATTTCTGAATTTGAGACAGAAGCAAATTTGGTGCCCTGTATCCATTCAGTATTACAAGCTTGTTTAATAGGTTTAAAATAAACAGAACTTATTTTTAAGTGTGAGCTAAGATGTCAAGGTCAAAATTCTTTGCCAGCTACCGGCTGAGGCAAATAGGCCTAACAGGCACAGAGGTCTGTTAAAATAAGTAACACTTTAAAGGGATGGTGTTATGGACTATATACTTTGTTTTAAAGAAGTAAGCTTCACAGAAACATCTAATTTTGCTTTCTTTCAGTTGTTAACACACTGTTTTTATCAAGTGGAGTTTATCATGTACCTTTACAGGTCCAACTAAATTGCCTTAAAAAAAGGATTTTAAAAAATAACCCAACTAGATGCAAACATTTAAAATTCAGAAGTAAGCTGAAACAAAACTTTATTACAGAGAGAGCATCATGGAGTCTGACTTCTTTTTTTGCATAATGCTGCAAAGAGTGAGCACTGTATAAAAAACCCCAAAACGCCACAACAAAATACATACTCAATAGAGGATAGTCCTTCAGTCTTCCTGACTCTTGAAGGAGGTCGGAATTGTGCTGTGGAGCATGTCCCTTTATGTCAAGATGGCATGGTAGATTAACTCCTGCATGCAGCCAGCATCCAGAGCACCATATCCTCACCCTTTCAGTAAGAATCTTCCTATTGTCTGGGAACAAAAATTTTCACAAGTCTCATTTTTAGATTTATGTGTATGTATATATACTCATGCTCCAACTGTGGTATATAGAGAGAAGAGACAATTAAGACTCTTTCACAACTTTTTCAAAGACTTCTGAAGATGATGAGGTTTAGAAACTTCGGGAACAAACTGTGTGATGGGAGCAGTTGAGTCTTCCACAGTTACAGCATATTGTTTGAATTAGGATTGCAACAGTAAGGAGATGTTCATGGGAGATTGCCTCATGTACCCATCAAAATACCAGTCTGTTTTAGTTGTTCAGTGCAAGCTTTATATAGCTTTAATGCAGGTTGAGCAAAATTGCTCTGTTTTGCACAAATAAACTGCACAAATTGCACTGTTCTAGTTTTCAGTTCAAAAGGAGGTGACAGATTTGTCTTGACAAGGAGAAGCCTTATAGGGATTGTTTCTTGATGTCAGAAAATAAATGAGGTCTTTAGTTGGTGACTGTAGTACAGGGGAGACTGGAATGTTTTTCAGCTCATGGTTCTGCTTTACTCTGTCTATGGCATAAGGTCCAGACTCACACCACCTCCTGCATCCTTTTTTCTCATTAAACATAGAGCCCCCAGCACAGGAGGAGAGCTGTGCCGTGCCCCTGAAGACTCCTCAGTCTGAAGAGCAACTCTGCCTTATTGTTCAGAGGGCATCATGGAATGGCCCTGCCTTGCAGAGTTGACACTGCTGTATCAGAACCATTTGACATGTGTTACAGAGAGGGTCAGAATCTACCACTGGAAACCAGGCATACCAAAATAAATCCCTATTCCTTAGAAATTGAAATTACTTTCTTATCAGAAGGGTTTTTTTCTGCTGCTTTCTGCAGATGTTTGGCAGCTGACTGCTCCCTGATTCCCACTGTGGAAAGATCCAACCTACATCCTACATCTGTTGATTAGCTGTAACTGAGGTTAGTCCCCAAAGCACTGGTCCTGTCCTCTGAGTGAGTCAGAACATGAGAATTTCTGAGATACATTTCCTTAGGTCATCGCTCAGATGTTGCGATTGATTAAAAATAAAAGTTACATAAGGGTTCCTAATCTGAATACAGTCCTTGAAGCCTTTATTGGAAACACCAAAATACTTCTGTGGAACATAACTTCCAGGCACCATGGACAAGTATTGTGTTATGAAAGAGCTGTTTTTAATGTATTAAAGGTTAACATTTATGTAGAAAGTTAATCAGGAATTAACCTGTGCTTACAAGGTAAAAATCATTTTCCATTTGATAATAACTCCTATTTTTAAAAGTTCCTAAAATGTATCTAAAGCTTGTTTTTTTATAGCCAGGCATTGGTCCATGGAGTAGTCAGTCAGGAATATAATTTTTTGGAAGAAATGCATTGTTTACAGTGACTGGCCTTTTTTTCTTCAAATTTGCGTCTTCCTTATTAGATAAAAAAGGTTAATCTGTTCCTTTACCACTGTTGCTCATTTAAGTACAGGTAAATACTAAATTGATTGAACTTAGAGATATGTTTTTAAAGGAAGCATAAATTTGCCTCAGGTCTGTTTGTAAAAAAACCACTGTTACTGATGGTTTTAGTTTTGAAATAAATGTTTCAAAGTAGGAGCTGTACATAAAGCTAATGCCCTTTATTTTGGGTTAAACATATATTTAAAGCTAAAGCATGGGTTTTAAAAGTAAAGTTTCAGAACAGACACAGGTAATTCACTATGATAGTAACTGTAACTGTAGTGCTAAAGGTCTAAAATAAGAAAACCAGCAGAATGACATATACAGAATAGTTTGTTCCGCCAGTAACATGTCAAAAAAAAAGATTATATTTGCTGCATGGACTGTGAAAATTTCAAGGACATTACTTCAAAAATTAAAAAATAATAATAATTGTGGAAAGTTTGGACTAAGAAAAAAATGTGGTATATTCCTAGGGGTGAATTGAGATACCTAATTCTTGGGTAGAAAAGAACCTAAAATCTAGGGAAGCACTGATAGTAATAGATGTTCTTTGACATCTGGCTTATGTGTAGGCTGAGAAACAAAGTCATTATTCATTTTGGAATGTTAATTGCATTTTGTTGTTCCCATGTATTTCACTTCCTAATCTAAGTTTGACATAAAATACCATAGAAGCACATGAACCAATAAGGAAATGATGAGCAGTATGAGAATTGCTCTGAATACGACTTGAAAGCACAATCATAAGATTTCCAAATACTTTTCAGTAATTTTGCAAGTGTTAAAGTTCAGATATTTCACATGGTTTGTAACTGAAAGAAACCAATTCCATGTAATTGGGGAAAACATGGTGCAACACTGCTGGATTCTGCTGAACTTTTTCTTGGCTCTGTGTGTCATCTGGTGGTCCAGAAGTCATGGTTATGTTTATTTCTGGAGTTTGCTCAAGCTCTCAGTATCTTTGCCTTATGATTAGCTTTTACAAGTTCTCTCCAAATCAAAATAAGCTTTTAACTCTCAGAAGTGGAATAGGAGATTGTGAGTTGTGCTGAAGAGATTTCTTGGAAGAGATTAAATGTAATCGTGCTCTTTGGCATGCATTAGACAGGCTTTAGCATTAGCCCAGTATGGTAGGACTTGCATTCTCTCACGTGCAGCCTCCCTTGAATGCCAGAAAGTTTTTATTGCTTCTGTGGTTTTTCATCCTCCTGGACATGCAATCTGGCAACTTCCAGGACCACTTTTCCTTCCCCATTTAAATGCAAAATGAAACAATAAAAACTAGTTTGCAGAAGCAAATGAAAGTAGTTGGTACTTGGAAGATGAGGCCCTGGGAATGTTTTCTCTGTCCTGCACCAACAGAAGAGTAAACCACAGCAAGCATGTGTTACCTTGCTTACTACTGCTATATATATTTAAACTTTTTTCTGTCACAAGCCATATGCTGCTTCTCCTTTGGAGGAGAGTGAATAGTTGCTAATGATGTTAAGATTAAAATTGCCTTTGGAAAGGCACTACATCATAACCTGGAGAAGGAAGTTGCAAATGTGGCATCATTGGATTTGCTTCCCTTCAGACTCTCTTCCAGTGTGAAGGCAGTCTGCAAAGCTGTCCTGCTGCTTGGAAGTTTCTGGTATTTCCAGCTGTTGGCAGGCTGTTGGACAGGGTGTTTCAGGTTGTATATAGTTTAAGCTGTCCCATTTTAGTTGAAGGAGAAGGATGCCAGTTATTTAAGGGTTTCTCCAAGGGTTTTCAGAAATCAAATCTACTATAATAGTGATACATTGCACTAGTAAAACATTTGCATTTCAGCAAAAGCCTTTGCTACCTGCTTTGGATATATTTCTTGGACTGTTTCAGCTGCTTAACTTTCATTTTACTTGTTCAGGGGATGTCAGAAAGGTTACAAAACTGGTTTATTTCATTTTAGCTAGATACACTGGAAGGTGGCTTGAAATTTTTGAACCCAAAATTCTATAAAATGCAGATAAACAGTGAAGATATTTCTGCTACAGACATTCAGATGAAGTTATTTATACTTGATCTGCTTCATACTTAATTATGTTGCAACTTAAGTTCCATTTGGCTTACAACTACAAGATGATATGATGCTTTTAAGCAATAATGTGCTGTTCTTCCCTTGGAAAAATTAGTGTATTGGATAAAATGTGCCAGGCAGGATTAATTTTGACAGTAAGCTTTAAAGTGATGTGGTTGGAAAAAAAAAATTAGCAGATGTGGATACTTGCTTAAAAATCTGGATTTGCAGATTATTACATGTGGCATGAATTGCAAATTAAGGCTACTTGAAAGCTTCTTTACTTTCTGTGCCTGCAACTGGGTTCTTAGAATCCATGATCTGAAAAGTAATTTTCCTCTTAGATTTGTAAGTGCTAAAAGAGTAACTCTCAGTTTCATTACCTAGTTGTTCCAAGAAGCACATTCTGCAGAACACCTGAGCAAGCAGCACCCGGACTGCTAGAAACAACTTGGGAACAGCTTAAGAAGGGAGAACAGTTCAAGAGCTGTTCATGTCTAATTTTGTGTATCCAGTAGTCAAGTCACTGTGGCTTTCCACAAGAAAGCTACAGACTAAGAGAAATCCAGACCTCTGTATACAGGAGACTCTAACATTCCCCAGATTTAGCCATAAGCTTCTAGAGTGGTTTATAGTTTTCTGTATTTTAATGCATTATTTCACATATTCTTGTATTTTTGTAGGATGTATCTCATCCTATTTTTTTTAAAAAACTGCTAAATGGTTAAGCACCTTCCATCCAAGCTTATTTTTCTGAATGGGGCATCATCTTATAACAGGTCTATAGTCTTACCTTTTTTGTTGTAACTGCAGCAATGCTTTATCTAACCCTGAGTTGAAAAGCTCATATTGGACAGGTCTTGAAAGGCAGGTGCAAAGCCTAAATAACAGTGTCATTTAAATTAACTAAGGACTTACAATCAGGGTTGTGGAATATTTGAAAAGGCTGATTAGCATTTACTTTAGATAATGGAAACTTTGCCTAGGTTTTGCCTTGGGCACCTGTGACTGAGAAAATCAACACCTTCCTCAGCTGCTGTGTTCCTCATGTGCAGTCAAAGCCCATGTATGTTTTGTCATTAATCGGGAATGTTTACATGGTTCTAACTGAGTTGTCCCGTGGACCTGTCCTGCCTTCTGATCCAGCAAGGTTAGCTGCATTCAACATGCAGGCTGTGCCTTCAGTTATCCTGATGAAACTCTAGACAATATTTGCAGCTGTAGGAAAAGGTAGTGCGGCTGAACGCAGAATTTTATTGTTACGTTTCATTTGTCACAAAAAAATACAACACCACCACCATCCAAAACAACAAAACAATATTGCTTGATTTTTTAATTTCAGGCTGCGTTAGCAGAAGAACCAATGGAACTAAAAAAAAATACTTGGATTATAAAGGGCAGGTTGTCATTGAAGTACCAGAAAGGAAATTTTCTTTGCTGTTTTTACAGGCTTTATTTGTATTATATGAGTGTTTTATTTCTTCCCTTCCTTTCTGCATCATTTTAAGGAAAATCAGTTGACACTTGAGAAGTCAGTACAGGCATCTACTAAATAATAAAGAAATATGGAACAGTTGTGGTATACAGATCCTACACAAAGCTGATGCAGTGGCTGAAAAGCAGTGAAATCCTTGCAAAGTAAATCTCTGTAAGCTGAATGTTCATAGTTGAGAATTAAAAGTCCAGAGAATATTTGGGGTAGTTTTGGGGTTTTATAGAAACAAGTCCTGTGGAGTCAGCATTTTTCAGTACATACCAGTCAAATAAAAATACAGTAGTTGTGTTTTAAAATAGATCATCTTTTCCAAGTTAAAGTTTTCTGTACACTGCATCTGTGAAATTTTGAATGAGTATGCAAAACACTCAGCATGAAAGTGTTTTCCTGGTCTGCTATATCTAAGTCAGGACACCATAATATCTGTTCTATAGCAGCACAGATCAGTGGTCACAAAGTTGAGAAATAAAGAATGGGAAGATCCTGTTGATAAAAGATTGTATACTGCTTAGTGGGAAACCTTTAATCACCCATGAAAGAGTGACAGATAACTACACTGTCTTTCAGGTGTTTTTCAATACCTCCCAGAATAATCTTTGTAACTTTACCAGGCAGTGAAGTGACATTGACAGACCTGTAGTTTCTGGGGTCCTCCTTCTTGCCATTTTTGGAAATTGGGACAACATTCGCCAGCTTCCAGTCATCTGGGACCTCTCTGGATTCCCAGGACTGCTGAAAAATCATCATGTGGTGTTTTGCAGCTCTTTGAGGATTCTGGGATGAATCCAATCAGGCCCCACGGATTTGTAGGGATCCAGCTGGAGCAGCAGATTCCACCCAGTTTCAGGGTTGACTGGGAGTTGATCATTCTCACAGTCATGATCCCTCAGCTCAGGGCATTGAGACCCACCTTGGTCCATCATATGTGTTGAAGACAGAGGCAAAGAAAGTGTTAAACACATCTGCCTTGTCTCTGTCCCTGTTTGTGAGGTGGCCATCTTCATGCTGTAGTGGGCCAATGTAATTTTTACACTGCCTATTGCCATGAGTATGTTTGAAAAAACTCTTTACGGCCCCCCACATTTCTGACCAGATTCAGCTCCAGCTGAGATTTGACCACAGTCATTCTTGGAGAAGAAACTGCTGAAACAGTAAATGTTAAACGTATTAATACCAAGAAGCATATGAAGGCATCACTAGTTGTAACATTCTCGGAGCATAATGGCATCATGAACACCTTGTGCCTTGCTGGGTGTAGTAGTGTTTTTTGTGAAGTACAGTTTTTGAGTGGCAGAGTTAATCTAATTACCTTGGAGCTGATAGCATTAACAGTCACAGTCTCTCTTGCACAGCTGAACAGCTAGAGTCAGCACTGCATTGCAGTGGGGACTGTGCAAGCATAGATAAAGACATGATCTTGTCCTTGAAGAGCTTCATATTTGAATTGACATATATTCTGCTAAAGGCATCTGCTATGCGAGGTGTTTTTTGACTCCAGCACTGAGGAGATGGGAGTCTTGTGTTCACACTTGCACAACTAGCTCCCTCCAGAGGGTCCACACTGCCCATCATCTGCTTGGAGTTTTGTCCAGGTCTTTTGTGGCCACAGAACCTCCAAGGATATGTAAGCACTTTGAATAGTTCAGAGTTAAAAACACGAGGTTGGAGTTGGCAGTCACAGAAGTGACAAAGCAGCACTGTGTTGAAGTGATTGTATTATGTCCTGGAAGTTGGCTGGATCATAGAATTACTAAATATCTTGAGTTGGAAGAGACCCACAAGGCTCATCAGTTCCACTCCTGGCCAGAATCACACCATGTGCCTGAGAGTGTTGTCCCAGTGCTTCTTGAACTCCAGCAGGCTTGGTACCATGACCAGCTCCCTGGTGAGCCTGTTCCAGTGCTCAGCCACCCTCTGGATGAAGAACCTTTTCCTATATGAAGGGCAAGTAGGGGGTGATTGAAGGTGGAAAGCAGCACTTACATTTAATGTGGGAGGTACAAAGGGAGAAAGGGTGAAATCTGATGCAGTCTCGCTGTTTTCCCTTATTTTAAGGGTGCCCTGCAAGCAAGTACTACTTGGCTTAATGCTTAATATTTGATCAAGCCAGCAGGGTACTTGGAAGTGTGTATGTACAGTGTGGGTAAGCAGGGATGAGGCTTTGGACTGAAAGTAGGAGTAAGTGGCAGGTTGAAAGGCATCAATCAGTATTTTTCAGGGATTTAATTTTGCTGGCCATAAAAGCACCAGTGAAAATACTTGGCCAACTACTTATCCACACTGAAAAAGAGGAAGCTGCTAAATTACTGTATGAAGAAGTTAACTACTGAAGTCATGTTTTTTTTAAAGGAATGCAGGTGTGATGAGGTCTTTTTGAGTGACTGCTGCATTTGTCTAGAGGAGCTTACAGGCAGCTGTAGCCACTCAGACTGATAGTATGAGAAGCAGTGATTGAATTAATCACAGCAAAGTTTTGATGTGTGTGTGGGAAGAGTTGGCTGTTGGGAAGTTGGTCACATCTAACAGCAACTGTGTCTACTTACCCATGTAAATGAAGTATCTTAGCTGATGGAGAGGCAGTTTCCTTCTCCTGCAGTGAACAAAATGGGTGAATCTGGACCATATTCCTCATTCTGATGAATGTGCAAGTTTCAGCATCTATTTTCATGGCTCATTTCCTTTTCACTTATTCATGAAGTAGGACATAAAAAATTGTTCTTTTTATTGATGCAAAATAGAATGTATGTGCTTGTTTATATTTAGCAGAATGCATCTTTAAGTAAATGAATTTGCTAATCCTGACGAAATATAAAAGAAATACAAATTTATCCATTTATAAGGTCATAACTTATTTCTCATATTATCCTGGAGTATGAAAAAAATGCTTTAAATTACTGGGATGATTATTTTTTGTCAAATAAGGAGTTTGCCAATGCTTCTCTTAATTCATGACTGAATGCTTATGTGACACTTGGATTTCATCACCTTTGTATTTCATTAATGAGAAAAACCTAGACTCTAAATTGCAGAGCCAGAAGTACTTCCCTAATAGTATCAGGAAATGTTAACACAATAGGATTGTCAAATTGCCTGCTGATTAAAAGTGTCATGAGGAAAAAAACCAAGGTAATCTTTTCTGCCAGGATCTGTGAAATTCCACATTGCCATTTAATATTGCTAATGAAATCACTTGTATGCCAGACTAAAAAGAAGTCTCAAACCTATGGAGTCATGACATATGCTTGGGTATGATTATCGGATTTGGTTGCTGACAGTGCTCATGTTCTCTTGCCCTTTACGGTTATGTGACTGAGTATGTAGTAAAGCTTTTTTTTTTTTTCTTTTTTTTTTTAGTACTAATATCAGACTTTTAAAAAAGTCACTGCCCAACAATAGCAAATGTAGCCATGTACTGTAGTTCTGCCAGCCACTTGTATCCTGGGTTCTCTCATGCATGTTTGTCATAACCTGCAAGAAAGAATGCATGCATCACTGATCATTAAATTACAGCAAATTCAAAGTGCTTATTTAGGATCTTCAGATCTTTAGAACTGAATTGTTCTCTAACAGGTGTAGAACCTAAGTGGTACTTACTATGTTGTAAAGGTCTTGATACCATGACTTTTTTGACTTGTTAAAGCACATAAGTAAGTGAGGTTCAAATGGTCTGCAGAAATAACAATGTCAGGTATTGAAACCAATCTGTTATGCAAGTCATCCTGTAAACTGTACTTGGTTAGGAGCTACAGTCATGGATTAAAAAAATGGAGTAGTAGTGGGAATGGGGAAAGAATCAGAGAAAATTTGCAGGATTTCTTACAACTTTGATATTTATTTTTGTCTCCTTTGCTTTGTTGCAGTTAGAAATTATGTGTCTTGCCCTGCGGGTTATTCCTCCACTTGACTGAACCCAACAGCAAAGGTTTTTTATGTTGTTGTGGTGGTTAAGAATGCATATAACATTTGCACAAACACAAACTTCTGGACACGTGCTTCTGCTATCCATAATCTGGTAGACAGCAACTGCAGCCACCAGCTTCCTAAGGAATATGTATTTTAACCTAAGCTCTTACTGCTTTGTTGACCCAACTGATGAACTCCTTTCACTCTTCAACCAATTTCCATTTAAAGAAATGTAAATAAAAATAAAGTGTTCCATTCACAAATTTAATGTTTAAGGGGACAAGCAGTGAAACTCATGGTAAGGTGCTTCCACTACATGCACTAGAACAATGCTAGAGGAGGTAAGAGGGACAGAAAGATTGTGATTGGAGGAAGAGTTGAAATAGTCTGAGGGGGGGAAAAATCTACATCATTGTGTTAAAAGGATGATCCTTGCAGTTTCCTATGTCATTTCTATCGTTTTGAGCCTCTGTTATAAAACTTTAAAGAAAAAAATCCACTAAATCTTATTCCCTCCTTATAATTCTATATCAGTTCATTATGGTTTTCTGTGGGAATGGATTCAGAATGTAACTGATAATGCCTTGAACTGATGCTTTAAGATTATAAACACTTCTCCATGTGTTCCTCCCCAGAAGCCGTGTCTTCCCCTTCCCAGAATCCTTGTGTACCCCTTCCCAGAATTCTCCATGTGTTCCTTCCCAGAGATCCNCTGGGGTGGGAACCAGGAGGGCACAACTTCCTCCTAAGGCTCATGGACTGAAAACCCTACCTAGGAGGCTAAACCATACTGCTGTGACCAGAGCAACCAACACCACATCCAGAGAGGCTCAAAATATATCCCAACCGGGATAGTTTTCCATTAAGGCAGGAGATTACTTTCTAAAATAAAAAATTACATCTGTTCTTTTGTAAATTCCTTAAGCAATGTGCATATGAAATATATGCCAAGCTTCCACATTTTCTGAAATTAAGTGTAGTCACGTACAAACAAATGATTTAGATCAAACTTGACTAACACTTTTGTGTTACAGAACGGGAAAAACTGATGGGTTTTGGCTTCCAGTTAGGCTGTTTCCTTTATCAAAAATAATAAGATCTTAATTGGAACATATTCTGCACTTGTGCACCTCGTGCTCTGTATCCACTTTTTAGAAGGTGTATGTATTTAGTAAAATAGAAAAATGTTAGCTCTTTCTCACTTTTTCCCCTCTCCCACCTTGCTCCATCCTCCTAAAACAGAGCTCTGATTCTGTGTCCTCCTCTCCTGCTGCAACATCCTTGTGCCACCTCTCCTGTGATGTGCATCCTCTCCTACTTATCCATGTCCAGAGCTGGTTGTGCAAGGCCTGGCCTCACAAGACCTCATCTTGTGCTGGATGAGAGAGGCGCCTGAAACCGCTCCTCACAGGGCTGAGCTGTGGCTGGGTATGTGCAGCTGTCAAAAAGGGAAGCTTTGAAGTTCTTCAAAGAACCCAGTGGTATGTGTACCTTTTGATTAAAAGGATGTTTAGTACAAATAGGAGAATATACTGAAATATTAAGATAAGCAAATTTTGTGGTTGTGAACAATAATTCCTAGGGGAGAGCTGATGGTGACCAAAGTGTACCCAAGCAAAACTGTACTTTCACCCAGTTCATAAGCACTGAATAAACAAACAACCAACCTTGATTAAAGAGAAAGTGGACTGGAACACAGTAGTGACTGTTGGTGTTACTGCTGCCTAACGTAGAAGAGCCAAGTTATGGGTAAACCAAAGGTCTTCACGCTACTGAATTTTTCTGAGCATCAGATTAAATGTGTCAGGGCTTAGTTTTATATATTTTTCTACCAGTACTTAACAAATAATGAGACTAGCTATATCTTTTTAAGTGGGCAGCTTTCCTAAAGATGTTTTTACATCTGTTGAGTTGGTTTTTTTGCCTCTGGAAAAATAAGGCTAGGGTTTTGGCAGAGGAGAGCTGTCTGTAATGTAACAGAGCATTAGTTTGTCTCATGCCAAACTCCAACACTTGATATCAATAATTGTCAACTCAAATATTGCTCTTGAGTACATTAATCATTCCCATTGTTTCATAACACAGCAGGGAGAACAGCCTTTAACAATTGCTACCAGGGAAAATCTCACAGTGGGAGCTGAGGCAGTTCTTGCAGTTGTGCAATGAAACTCCAAAATGTTGGCAACACTCTGTACCTGAAAGGGAATTCTTGCTGGTGAATACTAGCAGTGGTTTCAGACTGGGGTGCAACCATCTGTGTGTGATACTGAGTTACACTGCACATGCGAAAATGTAATTGTTAAAGGATGTGTTTTTTACTGCTCACTGCCCCAGGGAGGGTAACTTGTGGGGAATATATGACTGGTAAATTGTGACAGTGTGAATTTGAATTTCCCTATTGAAGGACTCTCAGTATACATTTGATCTGTGATAACATTTGCACTGTGTAGTCATATCAGGCTTTTCTCTCATTCAGTGGTGCTAGTCTCTGCTTTGGAGCATGTGTACATTTTAAGAGAAAAGAAGATACAGGTTGTTTCCCTTCAGTGTCTTCCAAGGAAGAGTACCTAAAGCACAGAATATTTTCTTCCTTCCTGTACCCTTCTTATGTTGTTTTAACCATAATGTTTAAACAACCATGCTTAAAACCAGGAATATCTCTTCTTAAGACAATAAACTGACTTTCAAGGATGTTTCTGAGGAAAGCACAGGATGATGTTTTCCCTGATCTCAGTGAAAGGAACCTAGTTCTTTACATTTGGGAAGGTAATGTGAAACCTCTGGGGGCTTAGTTATGTTGTTGTCTTGATGCTTTATGAAGTGGAAGAGGATGAGACTTTCATATCCTTAGGAAGATATGAAAGTACACTTCCCTTATTTCCTGTCCTGTGGATACTCTGTCTCCCCAGTCTTCTGTGGAGGAGACCTGCTGGGTGGCAGCCTCGTTAATGGTGCGTGTAGGTGGATGCCTGGTATCCTGAGACCTCATAAATTGGGTCAGTGTGCCTTTGAGCACATTTCCTTTGAATCCAAGCTCTCATCCATTTTGCCGAGGCACTGGTGTGGAAAGCCTACAGAACAGCCCTGAGACTGCTGTAGGTGCAGGTCAGAGCATGAGACACATTCCAGCCCCTGTTAAAACCTGTCAGCTTTGCAGCAAAGATGCAGGGAGAAGAGCTCAAGTGCTGACAGCTTCACGGTAGCTTTGCCATAGCTGTGCTTTACTCGTGGTAGTAACGCAGCAGGAGAACAGCACCCCCCTCCCACCCTCAGCTAGGATATAGTGTGTAATCACTGCCAGCGTGGGAGATGCTGTACAGGAGGTGTGTGAGCACTTTGTGGAGCTTTGCTTGGGGAGGTTGACGTGATCACACCAGCTGCAAAGGTAGAGTTGCTCATAACTGTGCAGTGTAGCTGCATGTTCTAAGTGGTGACACACTTAGCAGTTTTAAGTCTGCCTTCCATTAAGATTTTGAGCCTCTGTGGTAGTGCAGTCTCATTCAAAGGGGTAGGAGTTGGGGTTAGAGAGGAATTTCTTTATTAGGAATTGATCCATAATAAAACTTCTCACCCAATATTTACATAAGATTTCTAATGTGATCTGAGTATCTCAAGCATTTATTTCAAGTTAATAATATATGCCAGAAGTTGTGCCTCTACATCTGGAGTGTCTGCATGCTTTCTTTCAGTTAGTGTTTTTTAGGATTTTAAAAAGATCCACTGGCTGGTGGCATAGTGCTCTGACTTTAAGGTTCCAAATGCTAGGATTTGGTTGTTAGCCTCTTATGCCAGAGAATAAATGTACCACCCACAAGAATGAACTTGCCTCGCCTCAATCCATCTGAAAACATTTTGTTCTGGGTGCATTCAGCTAGTTTTCATTTTGTAATAGGGAACATTGTGTTCAATGCCTTTATCTGCGTGTCTACTTGGTGCCTTTTCTGTTCATGTTGGTGGTTTTGGAGAGACTGCCAGACTGAATTGCTGATGTAACAATAATATTTTATAATGCTGCAAGATAGTTGTTCCCTTGACTCTGCTATTTTTTAGAAGAAAACTCTAGGTAAGGAGTTATGTGCTGTCAGGTAGTGTCTGCCTACATCTCAAGAGCAGCAATGCTGTTCTTCTAGCAGAGCTTTTAGCTTGGGAAGAAATCATGACATCTTTTGTAATATGTGTGGATACATTTATGGAATGGTGTGATAGCTGGCAATTGGTACTAAAATAAAGGGATTTTCCATTGTAAGATGTATGGTTGACTGGGTGTATTCTTAGCCTGTTTTATTGGTTCTTTAAAGCAGGAGCTGTGAAGAGCACCTTCAGTCCACTTAGCACTGTAATGGGCTCTCAGTAAAGAAGAAATCTCACTAGTGCTTGTGCAGCTTTCCCCAAACAGCTGGAAAAATGCTAGCTGCTGCTTTTCTGCCTTCTATTACTGTGAACAAAATCCCTTACTGATTTTTTCAGGCTTCCTAGATGTGCCGTTTGACTCCTGACATAACATTTGATGAAAAGCTGTCATGCAGAAGATCTAAATCTCTGTAAGATTTAACTCCAGTAGCATTCTTCATATTTAACGCTAAAGGTCTTCACTGTTACCCAACTGTTTCTCCTTTGCAGTTGTCTCTATAGCTATAGTAACTTCTTGCATAATATCCTTCAGACCATAGCTGAGGGGCTAGAGAAAAAAAGCATCAGGGAGCAGCTAAGTACAGGAGGGGTTACACTTGATGAACTACTTCGATAATGGCCCTTAGGGGCAGAGGACCAAATGATATAGGGTAGTTTGGTTTCATGGGATTGTAGTAATACCTTGTTTCCCAGATGATGGTATTGGAAGGTATTCAGGTTGCCCTCACAGTGCTATGCAACTTCCAGCAAACAGGTTGTTTCCTACAGGTTACTTCATTATCATCATTTGCAGATGACCTTCTCTGACTTCATTTGCATAATTTCACCCACAAGCACTTAATTTTCCCTTTGTCAGAAGTCCTGTTGCCAAAGATAATCACTCCATATGGCAATTGTAAGTCCTTTGTATTATTGAACCTAGATACAGATTTTAATTAATTTTTTTTTCCTTCTCCAAATTCAGATGAAAAATCAACTTTCCTTACTCTAGTAGTTCAAACAGAATCATTTGGAAGAGAGGTCACATACAGGGGTTTATCTTTCACAGAATTCTTAAGGTCTCAGTATTTGGACTTCTCTTTTCAGATCTGATGCTCTTTGCTTTCTCTAAAATAATAAAAAACCCCAACAACTAAGAAAATTAAATTGCTGTATATGTCCTCCTCAAGCAGGGGTGTACTTAGTTGGAGAAGTTGGCTTTGAGGTGAAAAAATGTCTTCTTTGTAGACATAACTTCATCATCACTATGAACATCCTACAAAATCACAGGACGGTAGAATGATAAAGGAGGTTTTATTTGTACAGCTCACAACTTTGTAGACAATTTTTTCTCCAATTTGCAGGCTAATTATTTGTATAGTAGCCTCTATTCTGAAAGTTCATATGCTTTTGTAGAAAACTGAAAGTGCAAGACACAGTTTTGGTGACACTGGTCTGCTAATTAGGATCTCTCATAAAAAACCTTGGACAGACTCCTAAATTACTTTTTTCTTCATCAGTATTGTTGCCCAAAGTTAACCATTTGGACATAGCAGGACCACCTTCCATACAAAAGGAAGTCTGTATCTCAGACTGATTTTAAAATGTGTAATTTCTTTCTGTGACAAGGGTCATCAGGAAAACACTGATTAATGTCTAAAACTTGAGCAAATATTTTTTGTAAGCCAGAGAATCCCTGCTGTAAGGGAAGGACTGTAAGGGCTTTTTGCAGCTGCCAAAGCTGTCAAAGTGTGTGTGATAAATTGTTCAGTAATTGCACACAAGCTGGTCTTGTAGCAATTCGCTCGAGCTTTGTGATGGTACTTCCTGAAGATCCCAGGCTTGCTAGACATAAATCAGCACAAGTCTTATTAGGATCTATCCTGTTAATTGTGAACTTTGCCCTGAAAGGATCCAGAGCTGGTAGTACGGTGACCTGTCCCTCTGAAATCGATGCAACTTTTCAGGCTTATGGGCTAAGAAGGGAAGCAGTTCTTAATGGCCACATGAGGGTGTGGTGGAGTTGGTAGGGCAGAAGGTTGTTATAGTTACTGTAGTCTAGATGTGTGACCTTTTTTCTGTTAGGGGGTACTTATTACCAGAATCAGAAGCCTTTGAAATGCATCTCTCAGGTAATGCTGGATGTGATAGGAAATGTCCTGCCTTCCTGGACATTTGTGCTTTGGGTAATAACAAGTAGTACCTCTGGTTAACAATCTGAAATGGCAGTTGCTCATTTAGCCAGCCTAGAGGGTTAAAGAACACTTTGAATAATAGTGGAATATAGAAGAAAGATACAATGGATTTTCTGACTTTTTTTTTTCTTTTTTTGTTCTTTAATGCAAATTTTTGTCTTCCCTGGAAAAGAAGGATAAATTCTGGATAGAAGGCAAATTTGAAGAAATGTAAGTTCTCATAATTAAGTAGTTGGATATTAGGAAGCACCCCTGTTGCCATAATCCATGTTTTAAATGATGTCACTGAGGAGTTTATGAATAGCTTTCTTAAGAGCAGGCATTAATTTTTTACTTTAACAAGGAGAGAAAAGTAATAGGAAGAACTAGGAAATTGGTAAGTAAATAAAGGGTTTTAATCTTTCAGTATAATTTGAAATATCAGATTGGGCTCAGGAAACTTGGTTCTGATGTCCTGCTCATTTAAAAAAAATGTATTTCCAATTAGTTCAGTGCAAGTCAGGGTGGATTTTTTTTTCATTATTGTTGGATATTTTAATAAACTGGAAAGTGTAAGAGCGTGTTTGTCTTCAAAAGCAACTATTGCCAGGATCCATAGATAGTAACCTTTGGGTTTGTATATGAAGGTATGATAAAAAATTTAGCTCCTTTTAAGTGGATTCTCCCTCTGTTGCTGATTCATGGTCTTGCATTTATTCACCCATAGACACCTACACCTGGGCTTAACAGAGATGTTCACGTTGCCATTATAGTTGGTTTACCAAATTCAGTCTGTGGAGTCTGGAGTGCTGGTACCTGATCAGATGTCAGCAAAATGCATGGCCCTCTGCTGCGATCTAACAGTGATTTCTGCTGTGCAAATTCAGATTCTTCCATCAAACTCATTTCAGGGGAAAAAATAGAAAGCTGCTGATAGGACAGAGCAGGATGGGATTCAGCTATAGGTTTAAATTCCATCTCAGCATGAGATGGATATTGAACCTTATTCACATGTAGTAATAAAATTCCTTTCCATTTTATTAAACAACCACTAAATTGTTAATTTGGCCTGTTCACTCATAGTAAATAGTCTTGCCTAAAGCATGAGAAAGTTGTGCTTTGATTGGCAGTAACAGAAATACTGTATTCATTAATTGCTCTAGGTCATTTTGTAAAAGATAATCAGCAAAAGATCTAGACTAAGTAGTTAAGTATTACATAGCTACCTAGGATTTGAAGATTCCTGATGAGCCAAACACAGTACTTCTATATAGTGTCTTATGTGCTATTTAGACTCCATCTTTCTGTTGAAAACAAGTATGCCAAAAAGTCAACTTTACTGGGTTTTTTAATATTTAACTTGATTGTAGCTTAGGTAGCTGTGGCATTATTTTTCAGGATGTCAAAATCCTTGCTGTCTTTACCAAGGTTAAAGAATTGTTTCTGTGCATGAGAGTTGTGTGACACTCCTTGAATTCAAACACTTAATCATTTCAGTCCTTGAAGGCACACAACAGATATTCCAGCTTGGTAGTATAATACCCTTGAAAATACTTCGTGGAAGAAGGTGAGAGATAATTCTGATGTATTTGGAAAATCTGAAGTCTTAGTGTCTAGAAGCTGTGGACATGCACGGTGAGAGCACTGTGAGACAACCTAATGAAGATCTGTTAGGTTCACTGCTGTCCTGCTGGGGATACAGATCCATCTTGTTGCTATTGTAAAGTTCAGCTGTGAAATCGGTGATTTGGCATCAGAGGCAGCATCTAAGCTGAGGAAATGTTGCCCAATGTTGTCAGTGTTCTTAAACTCCAAATGGTGTTCAATGACATGCTGTAAAGTGTAAATGGGAATGTGTTGAGCTTAAACATACTAAATTTGTATAGCATTAATGATATTGAATAATGTAGTCTTAATGTGAAACATTGGGCATAATGCTATAGAGACTGATGAAATTCTGCAGTGTGTTTATAGTTAAGAAGGAGTAAAAAGGAAGGATTGAACTTGTGAAGCAAAGTGCTCTTTACCATTCCTGAAATAACACTGTATTGGCATTCACGTAAAACTAATCCTGCTTCTTATTCAGAAATGGGAGAAGTCCAGATTGCTGCTGAGAAAACAGTCCTGCCATTTCATGAGTTACAGACTTTCTTGTTTTGATCCATTTCCTTCTGTTTAAAAGAGATAAGAAAGATGTATTACAATATGCTGAATAGCTCAGAAGATTCAGCTAGGTCTTCAGCATTTCCTGGAAAATGAACATGAAGTTTTCCAGTGAGATGGAGCAGAACTAAGAGGGGAAAAAAACCCATACAAGTGAAATGAACAATAAGAATTTCTTTCATATAAAGCAATCAGGTTCTTTGTTTTAAATAGTCCTATAGTTTTCCAGCTTATTCCATGTCCTCAGGTAGTTGCTGGGCAAGAAACTGTGCTATGCCAGCTGTAGCTGATGTTTACTGTGCACACACTCGTGTTTGTATTGAGCAGAACAAATGCCCTCAGTGCATGCTTGTCAGTTCTGCTCCGTGTGGGTGTCTGTGCTTTACACAGCCACTTGCTCATTTTCTCTTCTCTACTCCCTCCTTTTCCTTCCCCAAGAAAGGTTGCTCTTAAGGTGGAGAGATAGTAGTCCAATTCGGTGGAAGTTATGGGCCTTAAGTGTTTCTGAGAATGGAGGAGACAAGAAGGAACTGATGACATGATTTCAGAAGTCTTTTTTTTAGTGAGGAGATGAGTCTCACAAGGTTGCTAGCCCTTGATCTTTCACAGGGGACCTGTAATTATTTCATCTAGTCTCATGGCCTGGGCATGCAACTCTTTCATTGTAAGAAGCCTGTCAGCACACTATCATCCTTTACAAAGGCATATCAGGCACCTCCAAATTAGTTGTTGAGGTCCCAGTAAGGTCTTTCATTCTGTTTTATATATAGTAGGTGTTTCCTTCCAAACACGCTTTCCTTTTGCTGTCTAGGAACTGGGAAGCTCTGTTTTCCCCAGAGGTTCAAATATCTGAAGTGAGGAATTAAGTTTAAGTGCTGCACATCAGTTAGCTTCTAGGAGAAGAAACCCACTGAATGTACATTTGCTCTGTCTGTGCTTGAGGATGTGACTTCTCAATATTATACTTCCTTTCCTTATGATGCCAGGGATGAAATACAACTAACTGCCTGTGCACGAGCAGCATTCTGTATCTGCCTGACTGTCCCACAGAAAATTACTTCAGCTACCTCTTAGCAGTAACTGGGACAAACACTTAAGTCTGTCAGTGACTAGTCTTGTCTAAGACCAGAACTGATACAGGCAATGTGGAATTCCAATCCAAGTCCTGTTTCCAAACACTAGTTTTATGCAAAAAAGGAAAAAAGTCAAATATTGTTAGATTCTGTTACACTGCACCTTTATTTTGATAGTTCAGTTCTGTGAAATGATAAACAATAGTATTTTGTAAGCAGAAATCAGCACTGCTTCCTGCACTGGTATTAATAGGAAGCTAAAGGTATATGAGAAAATAAATTTCTCAAGTCCTGGTTGTTGCTACAAGCACTTCTTTGCTTGTAGGAAAGATTTTGCTTTCAGAAGTTAAGATGCCCAGATGCAACCTACTCGCCTTCTTTCTGAATTCTGAAAACAAGCTTTTGAGATCAGCTGAATCTCTTCCCAGTCCTGTTGAGTTGGACTGAAGAACCACAGTTAGGCAAATAACTTACTTCCTAACATATAGGCTTTAAGTAGCTTGTATAAAGGTCCTCTCTGTCATTCATGAAGCAGCACAAATCAGATTGCACTCGTCATTCTCCCTATGTGCTATTTAATGTAAATCTGCTTTACTAGGGATTGAAGTATCTGAAATCTCATTTTTGGAAGTACGAAGAAATGGAACTTGGTTGCAAATTGAGTATGACTTCAGAGAACTGGAGCCTTTAATTTTTTAATGCATTTATCACTATATTTTTTTTATAGTACTTGCCAATACTCTGAAGTCAGAATTCACTGTAAAGTATCTGTATATCTTATCTGTCCAAGTTCACCTTCCACTTTCATGGTTGCAATGTTTTCAGTTGCTTGGTACATAAAGATTCAAGACTGTATTAAAAAACAAACCAAAAGAAATTTGTTTGATGCTGATTGTTTTCTGTTGAAATTTGAGGGGTGGGCATCATTGAAATCACATCAGATTCTTTGAATGTGTAGGACAATGATGCTGGCATGAGTGACTTCAGAAAGACTGAGGGAAAAACGAAGTGAACGCAGCTAGCTCACCTTGTGTGAGGTATTGTAGGTTCACTAGAACCTGGCTGCTTTAGGAGGTGTCACCATGCAGTTGAATGTATGAATGACACAGGTGAAATGTAGAGAAATCTTTATATTCTGTTGCCTTCCTCTTGGGAAAGATAACTTCATTATTTGGTTCAAGTTTTGGGAAGAGAGAGTCTCCTCTCCTCCTCTGGAGGAAGAGAGTGGGGACAAATTGTGCAGATTTAACTTACTCATTATAGGCTACAAGACATAATAAAAGACTTTTTTATTTTATTTTATGGCTAAGCTGCTCTTGTTTAAACATTCTGATACATAAAAAGCTTTTACAAAAGTGATACTAATTATCTGACAAAAATGTTTCATTTTTTCTTTTTCTAATGCATAGTCTTTGCAATTACTTCATAGAAAACTTACCATGTACATCAGATCAGATGAACCTATGTAGGTATTTAAATCTCTGATCTTGCCAGTGGATTTGAGAGGAAGACCTTCTGTCCTTTCATAGACCTGCTGACTAGAAATGGTTGATCAGTCTGTCCTGGATTATTCTGGGCATGGTTGTGAAAGCAAAGAGATTGAAGCCTGCACTTTTACAATAATGAAGAAACAATGTGGGTGCAGGGCAGAGTTTACTGGTGGGGGTCTCAATTTTTCATCTAATTCTTGAGTGTCTCAGAAAAAAGGAACTTCTACTTTTTTTTCTCTCCCAAGCTGTTACACTGTAGCAAATTCAATATTGTAACCATAACTTTTTATTGGTAAACTTACTTGAGAGATCTGCCAAAGAAATAAAATTGCACTTTTAAGTATAATGAACCCTGTAGTAAACAATTTTTTTTTCTTTCGGAATAAAATAAAGAATAATTTAGTAGCTTCTGTTGTTAAAATTAAAAGCAGTTGCAGTGTCCTCACTGAACCTTAATGTGGCTGATGGTGTAGAAAGGTAAAGATGCAAAGGTCTCAAGTCAAAAATAAAACAGAGGTGTGCACCTTGAGGTCTGGAACTGAGAGGCTGCTCTAAGTAGAAGGTATGGAAGCAGCATTAGTGGTTGACAAGTGTTAATTTTCTGCATTAATGTTTGAAGCCTGTTTTTTCAGTGTGTCTGTCAGCTGGCCACCAAAGGCACATGGTGGGGGCTGAAAGTGCTTTTCAATTCAGTAGCTGTTACTGCATTAGTCACCACAATACATCATGCTGTATAACAGTCTGAAAAACCCAGGTGTGAAAACAGGCTGTGTTTGAAGGAAGAAAAGTGTGTTTAGTAGCATGTGGATAGTAATGAAAATCATTACTCTTGCCCCTGGTTTTTAACTGTGCTAGGTTAACCCCTTTTTTCCTAAGCTCAGTTTTACTCTTTCATTCCCAGCTCCTTTCCAAGCAATGTAGAGGGGTGGGGAATGAGTGCTGTGGTCCATAAGAGATCCTCTCTGCTCTCCTTCCTCCTCACACTGTTCCCTTGCTCCAGTGTGGGTTTCCCATGAGCAGCATTTCTTACCAGGAAAGACCAGCCCACAGTGGTCTCCTCCAGGGACTGCAGGGGAGCCCCTGCTCCTCCACGGTGAACCTCCTTCCCTCCATCTGCATTGACCTTGGTGTCTACAGGGGTGTTTCTTGTAGTTTTTTCCTCACTTTGCCTGTTTGGCATTTTTGTTGGCCTTCTCTTAAACATGTTTGCCCCGAGTTGCCACCACCACAGCTACTAGGCTCAGCCATGCCCTGTGCTGTGTCTGGCACTGTGCAGCCCCAGCTGCTCACAAAGGGCTGCCCCTCTGCTACCTAAACTTTACCAGCTACACCCAGTACATTATTCAGTTTCTTTCCCTGAGAGGGACTTGCAGGCTCCTAAACCTCAGTGTGGCTTTTTGGAGAGGGAGGAGTAGTTAGAAATACCTACTTCAAAAGATAAACTTGAGGTCTTACTTTGGTGTGTCCCTTTTCTCTGTTTTCCAGATGCAAGGTTTCTTTCAGCCCTGTAGACTAATTTTGTAGGTCCTCTGATAACTGTACTTGACTGCAGCTGGCACAAGGTTACAACACTGGAAAGTATTAAAATTGAGGAAATTTAACTCTTCAGGAGAAAACATGAAGGATTTGCATTCGTTCTGCAATTTTCATTCAGAAAACAGGAAAGCCAACTCCAAAGAAATCTCAACCAAGTGTTGGATCCCTCATTTCTTCTTAAGTTGTCTCTACCATCATCATGTCTGTTTTGTCCTCCTTGGTCATTTTAGGCTATCAAAGTAAATGCAAGGCTTAAATACAGGATATAATTTGATTGATTTTGTATATACTATGCAAGCATCAACCATCCAAAAACGTTTGGCCCCTATGTCAGTGCTCATTCAGACTTGTGATGTGCAGAGGCTTTACTGAGCAGCTGCTGATGAAATCTAAGCTGGGTAGATATAACCTGAAATCGTCTGTTTCTATGCTGCTTGTAATAGGGCTCAGGACACGTGTTCATGTCCCAGTGGAAAGGTACAGCTATCTTAGCATGGGGTGTTTTATTGGGAAAGTGTGGTGTGTGTTTTGTTAGCGCAAGGTGGTGCCCAGATAAGTGGTGAAATGTTATAAATACTCCTTTGTTCTTATTGTGATGAAGGGACCTCTTGTATTATAGAGAACAACCCCCCCCTCCACCCCCATTCAGTCTATTCAGTATTTTTAAACTGTCTGGGAACTTAAGGGCTCTGAATCTCCGGTTTAGCTAGTTTATGAGCAGCACCTGCTGGGTAGAATCTCATAGCCTCAGTTCTTTGTATTCAGTAAAAGAGCTCATAAAAACTGTGAAAGTACTGGGTAAAGATGAGGTGCCAAAAATTGATGGTTTTTGTAAATGAGTGTTTGGAAATACATTCTTACCTTCCATGGCTGTGAGCATCCAACTAAGCCTTGTAGAAATACAGTGATGTCTGCGATCCTGTTTGTATGCAGTTCTAAGGTTAAATCATAGAATTGTAAGGTTGGAAAAGAACTTAAGATCATCGAGTCCAAGTATTAATCTAACACTGCCAGGTTCACCACTGTTTTTGGTGTGATGCAGTATTCTTTTGAGTGAATACTGGGGAGGGGGTAGCAAGGAAGCTTTTTGGCATCTCAACTCTGAGATGAATCTCTTCCTTCCTGACTGCACATACAAACCCTTCCAAGGACCAGCTGCTGGGGAGGTGGGATCCCCTTCTGGTAGTAATTTCTTCTGTCCTTTGTCACCACTACAGTAACTCTTGGAAATTTGAGGCTTTCTAATCATGCTGTGTATAATTACAGAGTAAGAAACATATAGACTGTTTCACCCACTGTAGTTTTGATAAATGCTTGGGAGTTTTGTGATTGACAGCTAGTGTGTGTTTTTAGCAGCTTACTCTTTCATCTCTTCGCGAACTAATGTCATGTTTTAAAGTACCAGGCCTTCCTCTACAGGCCGAACTCTGCTTGGTTTGAGAGGCCCAGTACTATGTCAGCAAGCATGTGCTTTTCCTGCTTAGGCCTGTATTGCTGAGCTGTTAGCTACGTGAACCAGGATTTCGGCTTCCAGGTAGGTTCCTTCTGAGAACTGCAGAATCTAAAGAGCTGTATTCTTCCACATTTTAACATCATAAGGGATCTGTCAAAGTTTAATTATCATATGCTCTATTCTTACCAGAATAGATCTCAGGATTTGAGAGCTCCTATAGGACCAGGTCTGTTTTTCTAGCCCTAAGAGGCACAGTATATCAAAACCTTGGAAAAAACAAAACACAAAAGAATGTGAGTAAAACGCAGTGGGTTACTGCTTCCTCCATCAAGGATCTACTTCTGTTGTACACAGCTCTTTTTTCATGCAAAAAATCTTGTAAGTTCTGAAGTGAGAGCATCAGAATTATAAAGCAAATAGACATACTCTTTTAAATCCTTCAAAGTACATAAATATTATTCCAAATATGTCTGCATGACATTTTTTCAGGATGAAACTATAGGTTATTCCATAAACTGGGCAAAATGATGCCTTTTTTCCCTTCCTTAGAAGAATAAATGACAGCTATTTGACTGTAAATTTCTAAACTTAAAGTTTGGAGGTGAATCCCAATTTGAGTGGCAGGTGTGCATCCCCCAGGTTTTATTAAGGCGGTGCTATTTGTGAAGCCTGTGCATCAAACAGTTGTTATGTGCTTGGGAATTCACAGCAAGCAGTCAGTGTAGCTGTATGTTGACAATACAGGATTATGGACAAAGATGCAAAGATGAGTCTGCCTTGTTTATTTCTGGTAAAATACATGTTACGGTCAACATATATTATAGCCACATGACCTTGATTTGATCTTAATTTCCTACATCTGTTTATAGATGCAGAACAAACCAATAAAATATTAGCGTTGCCAGTTATTCTTCACTAGTGTCCAAATCCTACACGATTTGGATATTTGCCATTGAAAATAAACTCTTTGTGTCCTAAACCCTCTATTTCACCTTCATGGTATAATACCAGGATGTTACTACATGACATGCATCTGTTATTACCTAACGTGTCTCTTTGAAGTGCTGCCTTAAAATTACTCTCATACTTACCAGTTTATCCACTTAAATTAGTGACTGTTTTCCAGGCATGACAACTTTTGCACTTCAGAATTTTATTTTTTTTAAATCAAAAGACTATTATTCATTGGTTGTACCTAAAAATTTCAGATCTGTCAATCCAACCACTTACAACAGGCTTCTTTCTGTGTCTCCGTAATTAACTCAATCTATATTTCTTTTTTTTTACCCCTTTGATTATTATTTGTTATGTTCCCAACATGTATTGATTTCTAAGTGGTGCTGGAACTGCTTTCCTCTTAATACAAAAGGAGGGCACTAATTTCAAATTTGACGTTCAGCAATTTTTTTACCATATGCTATTGAGGCTTACGAATTCCTTGCAGCAACTCTGTGCGTACTCCTAGAACCCCTGTCTATGGTCAACCTCAGAGCAGGCATCATCTAAATAAATAGGGCTAACAGTGATCATGAAGCTGCTATGAATGGGTAGTAATACAATTTCTCAAGTGTTTCATACTGGTATCAGTTCCAAAGTGTTTAATTCCCTGTGTTTATATATGATGCATCTTTGAAGGAATCAGACTGAACAAGGATTGTGACAAGCACGAGGACCTTGGCATAAAATGAGTCCTTTCATACTTCCTTTTACTGTGGAGAGGAGGCATGTTGAAAAATTAAGATCAAACTCAGAATAATGGAAATCTCTGCTCTGCACAGCATGAAACACAGGTTAGCTGTCATACATAGTAGAGGCAGTAGAAGCTGGTATCACCTCATAGGCTTTTCAGAAGCAAGGTACTTTTAGTATGGTATTAAATTGAACATCCAAGTCTGAGATAGTCATTGCCACTGTTCTCATGGGGAAGACGGGAAAACATTATGTAAAAAACTCTTTACAGGATGTAGGTTCAAATGTCTGTGGAGAGCAGCCTCAGCTAGGTGTGTTGCAACACTGCAGAAAGCTGCTTTCAATTGCCACTTCGAAATTATGTACATACTGAGCACTGCATTTGGGAGCAAACATGACTGTTCTTATGTTTTTATATTACTTTTACTTACAATTTTGTCATTGTTTGCTCCAGTGGTTCATAAGCCTCTCATAAACCTCTTCCTCACTTTAGAAAATAAACAAAACCCTAACCAAAAAATTTACACCCTGGTTGACCTGGCTTCTGTTTATGAAAAAATATGGACACGTTAACTCATTCAGTTTTATTTCTGTTTATGTAAATCACTCCATCTGTGGAGTCTTTGAATTGCATTCCTCTTCTCAGCGGGTTGTGTATTTTTCAGATTTTGCTTCTAGCTGACTGTCCATATTAATTTCTGTACTCTTACAAGTTCTAATAAAATTCTCTTGATAAAGTATGAATCTGTTAAACATGCTTAATTGTATCATAACTGTTTTGAAGTTACCTGATTTATGCAAAATGTTTTTATGAGAGCAAAACAATAGAAATGAGCCAATTTGTGTCCTATGTTATATTCAGCTCCCTGAGACCTCTTGAACAAACAGAAACTACAGCACTTGGGACTATGCCGAGTGGTTTAAAAACTCCTTAAGACGAGTAATAAATCTAACTACTGTTATATGTTTCTGTCACATTTGGGATGACCCTGGAAGTTGAGATTTCTGTTATTCTTCATTGAAGTTTACCAGTATCTGCCGTATAGAAATGTATGAAATTGTTTTGGAAGCCCTTGTGGATGGGTGTCACAGCTGAAAACAGAAGGCACAGCTGTGAATCCCACCCCAGAAAAGACTGAGGCTTGGTGAGTTAGACATGGCCTGTTTTACAAGATATGGTGCTGGGAAGCAGAGAAGAGCTAGATTATGAAATATGCTTACTTCTGTGATACAGCCATCTCACTGGCTTTGCGTAACAAGTTTCAGCCTTGACTTCAGTGAGAACAGTACATCCAGACATGACCAAGAATAAATTCCTAACATAGATAATTCCCAGATCAACTAAGCTCCCCCAGGGATGGGAGAGTTGATGAGCAGGAGAAATGAAGTCCGCTTCTCAGGAAGCTTGTTTTCCGATTTCTGTTAATAGTGACATGCTCATTGCTAACTCTCATCAGCAAACCAACTTTCAGTTGCAGGGAGAAATGTTTCATAGTCTGGGCTTTTGGAAGTAAAGGTAACTTCAGCTCTAGAATGACAAAATTGTGGGTGAGTTTTAAGTATCTCAGTCCAGAGGAAACTTTCATCTTTTATGAAAGAAAAACAACTTGCATACTTACTTCTGGAACTTTAAATTACTTGAAGCTGTATCTTGCTTTGATTGCAGCTAAGCATGACAGTACCTTAGGTGAAATTGTTTGAGAAACTCTTGTGGTAAGCTGAAGTGAATGGGATTTATCATATCCTTTCAAATAATTCATTTAAATGTCATGAGAACACTATTGCGTCAGTGGCAAAATCACTCTTCCCTTTTCATCCCTAACCCTCTCACATCAGTCCAGAAATGGGAGTTTAATTTCCAGGTCAAAAAGGAGCCACACAATGGAATATACCATACTATATCTAAACTTACTTTTGCCAAGCCTGAGACATTAGGGCTGCCTTTCTCCTTCACATGCAGGGAATGTACCATACTACGTAGGTATCTAAGTAAGATGTGCTCATAGTACTGCTGTAGTGGGTTGCCTCTGACTGGACACCAGGAGCCCACCAAAGCTACCCTATCAGTCCCCTCTGCATCTTGACAGGGGTGAGAAAATGTAACAACAGGCTCATAGGTGGAGGTAAGGACAGGGAGAAGTCACTCAGCAATTGCCGTCACGGGCAAAACAGACTCAACTTGGGGAAATCAGTTTAATACCAATCAAATCAGGGTATGGTAATGAGAATAAAAACAAATATGGAAATACCTTCCCCTCTGCCCCCCTTCTTCTTTGATTTAATTTACTTCCAATTTTTCTCTGCCTCCTCTCTCCTCAGCAGCACAGGGGGATGGGGAATGGGGATTTTCGTCAGTTCATCACATGTTGTGTATGCCAGTCCTTCCTCCTCACTGGCAGGACGTCTCACACTCTTCTGATCCAGTGTGAGGTCTCTTGCACAGGAGACAGCCCTCCACAAACTTCTCCAGCATGAGTCCTTTGCACAGGCTGTGGTTCTTCACAAGCTGCTCCAGCATGGGCCCCTGCCACATGGTACAGTCCTTCAGGAGCTGACTACTCCGGCGTGGGTCCTCTGCTGGAGTCCTGCTAGCAAGCATGCTGGCATCCACCTGCTCCGTGTTGGGCTGTCCATGGGTTGCAGGTGAATAAGTGTTCCCGTGGGGACCTGCAGGGGCACTGTCTCTCTCACCATGGTATTCACCATGGGCTGCCGGGAAATCTGTGCTCCAGTGCACCTCCTCCTTCTGCTTCCCCTGACCTTGGTGTCTGCAGGGATGTTTCTCTCACGTGGTCTCATCCTTCTGTCCCAGCTGCCATTGCACAGGTTTTTTTCCCCCTTCTCAGATATATTATTAAAGAGAGGCTATAACCTTTGGTAATGGGTTCAGCTTTGTCCATCAGTGGGTCTGACTTGGAGCTGGCTGGCATTGACTTCATTGGATATAGAGGAAACTTACAGCGCTTCTCTCAGAAGTCACCCCTGTAGCGTCCTCTGCCACCCAAACCATGCCACAAAACCCCAGTACAACTAGTAATATGAAGATGCTGCCACAGAAGGTGAAGCACTGTGGGCTTTGGTGTGCCTTAATAATGATCTTAACCTGCAGAACTTCTGGATATATTTGTCATTGTGTTGCTAGGACTTCATAGAGCCTATTGCTGCACTTCCTGTAGATATTGTTAACAATGTTCTGCGCTTAGTTAATGCAGCCCACCTGTTCTTGCTGCGTGGTCTCAAGGCAATTCCAAAGGCTGCTTCTTAAAATCTTACTGTTTATGCTGTAAGGCAGTGCTGTGCAGCTGCTGGTGCATAAATAGCCATCACATGCAAGGCATATTAAATTCAGAAAATAAAGGTTATCAATACTGAAATAAGTAGTATCTACCAATAGCAATTAATGAAGCACTGCAAAATTTACTTTGCCTGATGTATATGAAAATGTTGCCTAAACAAATGGGCAGAACCTCCCCATGTTTTCTCAGAAACAACTCTTTCCCATCCATCTTGACTATATTCATCACCTGTCAGGTTTTCTTACTTACAGAGTAATTAAGTGCCTCTATGCTGCCTTTTTCCATACAGTTTTATGGAACCCATATTCGTAACCAAAACAAAATGCTCTTACAGGGTTGGGGTTTTTTTTGATATATGTAAATTATCTCCTGCATCTTTATCAGACTCTTAGCTTAACCTTCATGTATGGTGTCACATCAGTGTCACTGTTGGTCTTGTCTTATGAAGCTGTACCTCTGAAAGGACATTCCTGTCTGTTTACTTTGTTGACTCATTTGTCTCAAAGCTTTCTGGGAAAGCATTTCCTTTTCTGTTGCCCCTGGGTCTTGTGGGTTGGTTTTTTGTTTGTTTTCTTATTAGTAGTAGTTACAGCAACTTTTACTTAAAAAAGTAAAAGGACCATGCATTTAATTGCTTACAGCTATTAAATTTGAAATACTTGCCCATTCAGCTGTTTCTGTATGGATTTGCTTTTGAACACCATAACTATCAAATTATTTAATTCTTTTCACAGCTAACATAAGCACCTGATGAAATCTTAGCATTTTAAACAGTTAGTGATTGACAAGGTGAGACTAATGTGACTCCCAGTGAGAGCAGTGCTTGGTGTTTTGTGCTGTACTAACTCTTAATGCCTTCAGGCATGATACTCATTATTCCTCTGACTCCCAGGCAAAGTGGTGATTCAGCAGTTCAGTGCTGGTGGAAGTCTAGTTAGATGGAGTTCTCCACTCTGCCCAGCACCTCATTTCAAAGCAGTTGGGAACTGAGCATCTGAATGAGTATAGGTTTGTAATCCTCTCTTCCTGTGTTTATGCTAGAGTTCTTTCGTGGCTGGGAAATGTTAATTGTGTTACTGGGTGCTTAGGCCTTTGATACTGTCACAAGATAATGCAGTTGCTGTTGGGAACTGTGAGACCATGAGATAAGCTGAAACATGTACAGGTGTGTATTTCCAAACTACTAGTAAACTAGTGAACATTACTTGGCAGGTGTGGAAAAGCTGTTGAAATGCTATTAGGTTGCAGTCTGTATTCTTTATACTCTGCATGTACTGTCTGATAAATTGTGTGCATTTCTCTTTCATGGTTTCTTAGTGAATGTCATTTTCAGAAAAAGGAGTCTTGAACAGAATAGTAAGTTTTTCTGCCTCTACTGCAGTGTCACCTGCTTCTTGGCATTGTTTTCTCGTCACCAACTTTCTGTAAGGAAAGCCTTTTTTAAGGAAAGCTTGTAGTCTGCAACCTCTCAATGCCACAATTGAGAGTTTGTGGGTAAACATCAAAGAAGAAAAGACCTAACTCTAGTTTCATGTCGTTGAAGAACTTGTGGCTTCACTTAAGGGGGTTAAAAGTTACTTCAGTGGCTGACTTTTTTTGGACCAAATATATAGTCACCTGCTAGATCTCTTAGACTGAACAGAGTCTGTAATTCTCCCCATCTCCTGGAGTCAGAGCTGAGTTACTAACCACTTAGCTTCTTCAGTGATAGTAGAAGAAGGTGGTTGTTGTCGCAAGTGAGTTCTAAAAGTGGTGTGTTTTAGCCGAACCTGGGATGATACTCACTTTAGGAGTCATGATCTGCCGCATAGGAGTCTTGAAACCTTGATCTCTTGACTAGGGGAAAACACACCTTCCAAAGTATGTTCATTTCATAGTGTATTAAAATGTTAATTTTTTAAATTAAAATCTTGAGAACTTCTATCTGGAACTACTGAATAAAAAATTACTGCTTTCTTAAATGTGGCGCATAGACCATTTATTCCAGTCTTATCACTTTAAATCTGCTAAGATGAAATTCATGGTCTTCTGATCTGTATCTGAGAGCTGGATAGTGACCATAAATGGGCAAAATACTTCAATGAGCTCTCTAACTTTTTTTTTTTCCCCCCAAAAAGGAAATGAATGCAGAGAATGTATTAATTGTTTGGGACTGTCCACGTGACAGCCTTATCTTCTCAAGCAAGTCCTTTTAAAAATAGGGTATGTGTTAAACATGATGGAGTTCTTGAAAACAACATCTTTAATAAACCTCTTACTAGAAAATTAGCTGCCCAATTAAGTTAAAGTGCAATTTTCAGGAGAAAATTCCTAGTTAATAACTGGATTTGTTATTTTATTGTTTGGAAAAACTCGGGTTAAAGCAGTTGGAGTGTTTAAGAAGAAATTAAGTTACAAAAGCAAGCTGTACTTTGCTTAATCTTTCAGTGGGAACTGTGTCCCACACTTGGAAACAAACTTGAATATGCTCTAAGGATAAAACTGGTAGGTGAATTGAGATTTACTAGTCTGCATATTCAAATAACATAAGGATCATCATGAGACCTCTGTAGTGACCCTTCCTATGGGCTGCATGGTATTCAAGCAGTGTGAATATAGGCTGTACCTGAAAAGTGAGAGCATCTGCCTGACTGGCCTAAGCATAGGAGTGAAATACTGAATGCAGTAACCTTCCTTAAAGCAGTGCTCCTGTTGGCCTGTGCTGTCATTGCCATCATTTAAGTTCTTTGATACACCACTGTAGAGTGCTTGCACAAAAGTATAAAAAAAAGGCATCTATTGTCTGCTCAGGCATATAAACAGTCTTGTAACTCTAAGACATTCTTTCCTGCTAAGTAACTTGATCCAATTTCTATCATTATACTGCTTATTTAAATTTGGATACTTGACAAAGCAGCATCTTGTGTGCATGTGTATCATACAGAATGTGTTAGATGATCCACAAGTTTCCAGCAGCAAATTAGGTAATATGGTGGTTTGCTAAGTGTGAGCTGTGTGACTGGGGTACTTTTTTCTGCTGTATCAAAACTAGTGTCAGTAACCCATGGGTTGATCTTGAGTAGGAATAACTTTGAAAACTGAGTTTTATTTTATCTGTCTAAAAATATCTCTCTCTTTAGTGTGTTTTAGTAAGTAATCTTCAGCTTTGCCTTTAGCAGGAGTATGTCATCTCCTCAACATATGGCATGAGGTTGAATGTTAGAGTAAAATACATGCATTGCTCTGTAGCAGTTCTTTAGAATCAAACCTAACTGGGTCCTGACCAGTCACCTGAAAAAATACAGGTCAAGCAAATAGCAGGAAAACGGTCTCCTGAATTCGGAACTTTACTACGTCCAGTCCTTTAATGGATATTCCCTGTGTGCTTTCTGATGCTATAAACTTTGGCAACACTCATGAACCTGTAGGGAATAGCAGAAATGTGAAAGAGCTAGCTGCCAAGGGTGACAGCATGAAGTTGCAAAAACTACTTTCTCTCAATCTTTGCCAGCCCCTGTGTTCCAGCTTTCCTGCTACTAGGCTTGTGTTGTGTTAGCCCAGACATGCAGCAGAATGCATTGGAGTTGATGGCAGATGCTTATTACTACCTGCTGAGAACCTGATTTTGTGTTTTCTAAACTGTATTTTTAGACTGTACACTGAGTGTAGATGGATAGATAGATAGAAGTGCTTAGTAATTTGGCTGTTATTCTTTTCTCTTTGTGATAGCATTTCTCTTGGCTACAAATCCTCATTATTTTTGTAAAAGAGAAGATAGTATTCCTTTAGCAAATTCAGCTGATGGAGACAAATTCTTCTGTTCTAGTTTCTAAATATCTGTAATGTAAACAAAGCCAACAAATTTCTTGTGTGACTGCATAACTTGAATCACTCTGAGTTGGTCTTTTATCACTTTATTGAAAAGATGCAGTTTTAATGCCAAAAATTGTCAAGTGGGGCGCTGTCAGCAGAGTGGGAAGCAGCAGAATGCAGTAGTTTTAGAAGTAGAAAAGGTAGGAATTATTAGCAGTGCACTAACTGGATGGCAGTAAAAACATTTATAGCAGTTAAATGAAAACATTTTTTTCACCTTTCCCACCCTTATTTCTAGTTGAGAATAGTTACTGATATCTGTACTTTGGCTGGCATTTGGGTGTGTTTTTATGTAAGATAAGAACTTTGCCTTGGTGTTGAATGCCAGGCTACATAGCAGGATGTGATATATGGCTTATTTTGTCTCTCTTCATGTTTCTGCTGTGGCTGGGTTCCCTTATCTTGTGGATAGCAAGTTAACACTAACTGAAAGGAGTGTCATGTCCAATTGCTCCTAATTTTTTTTCTCGTATTGTGCTGGTTTCTAATTGATAGATGGCAAACTCCCAGTTATTAACAAAGCTCCGGGTGTTGATTTCTGGACGGTATCCTGTTTCTCTTTTGTTTCGTTCTAAGTATACGTAGCTTGATCATGAGTGGGATGCGTTATTCAAATCCAAGGCAGCACGGGTGTTTCCAGCCCCAAGTCAGGAAATACTTGGCTTTTGAAAAATAACAGCTACTGTGTGTGTGGAGCTCTGTCTGGGGCTGTGATATCATGAAACGAGCCTGAGGAAATGCCATGACAGCACTGCCAGCCCTTTGTTTGAGGGGAATCTCTCTGCACTCACTCACCCAGGAGTCTGATCTGAGCCCTTGTGTTCATGACACTAATGCTCGGCAACAGTTCTGCTTGGACATGCCTCTGCTCCTGAACTGGATCTCACACCAGAAGGTACTGACTGCTCCTGACATGCATGCATGAAATTCATTCATCTCGCATCTCTATACGGTGAAGGGATCTGACAGAGCACCTTGCATGGTGCTGGAGCAAAAGGGCTCGAGCTTTTTCTTGTTTTGAAAATAATTGCCTTGATAGAACTGCTGTCATTAATCAGCCAGATTTGTTAGGCATGTTTGTTAGATTAGTACTTCACAGACATGCTAATGTTTATAAGCCTTGTGGTATGAAGAGGGGCTTTGCTTTGGTAATAAATTCCAGACTGAAATTTTCCATGCAGAAGCTAGAAATAAATTAGGAAGAGCTGCAGCTTCTCTGCAGAGTGAATTTCTGCTCAACTGTGGAAATAATGATATACAGCTAGTGAATTTTGTTCTTCTTTGCAGTAGCCATAGCATTCAAGTTCAAAGTTTGGATTAAAATTGAAAGCACTGATCAGTAATTACTGAGGGATACACTTGAAAGTTATCCCTCCAGAAAAAAGGGGACTTCCACCTTTATTTGCTGGAAGCTCTTGTAAATTCAAAGGGAGTGTTATTACTCTTTCCTTTTTTTTTTTTTTAATGCTTCAGCTTCTGTTACTGCTATTGAAGAAAGCATGCAGTGTCACCATGAAGATGCTCTGCCTATTCCAGAACTGTGACAAAATGTTCTAGTGTTATGCTGAAGCATACATAAGTAGACTCAGTAGCCTCTCTATTTTGCAGCTTCAAGTATATTGACATCTCATAACTGAGGATCTTTTTTTGGGGGTTTTATAGTTTGAAGTTGGAATTAATTTTAACAAAATCCCATGAGAAGCGTTTGGTGTTAATTATTTTTCTGTAGTCCTCTCTTTTGTTTTAATCCTCACTTTGGTTAGATGAGAGAGCTTTCATTAGATACATTGCTTAAAACGATGTTTCCAGTGTGAAAATAGTAGTTCTGGGCAGTACTAATCACATGCCTTTTGGGAAGCATAATAGTAATGCACAAAGAAGGTGTTTGCACTCCTTTATGTATCGACCTTGTTACAGGTCTAGTCACAAGGGACAGAACTAATGAAGCCCATAAACTGCAGAGCTGGAATTAACATATCTAGGGTGCTGATATATCTGCCTTCTTGCTAGGACTGAGTGCTGTGACCTTATTCTACACTAGCTGGCCAAATGGATGATGTTCTGCAGTAAAGTTTCTAACCAAGGTCACAGGGACAGGTGTGTGGTGCAAATAGAGGAGACTGAGGACTATCTGGCTAAAATTGATGCTGTCATTAATTTCAGGTTACCAGAAGTCTACTGCCTGTAGTAAACAGAATTTGTGACAGTGTAACACCTGTCAAGCTTTACTTACATTGTTTATTCAGAGCTGAATCTAATTGGAGGTGATGCAGAACTCAGCCAGTGCCATCTGTTCTCATTTGAGTACAGCTAACTTTTACTTGTTGAATTGTCACATATTGAATCAGATCTAATTGGGTGAAGAGTAATTTGTACAATCTTAGGCTACTCAAATATGAATAAAAAATTTAAGTTCCCAATTGTGGAGCTTTTTGTTTGATTAGTCTTACTAGATTGATTGTATTTCCCTCACGTGAGATATCCCCTCTTTAATGATGTTATGGAGATAATTACTTGCCTCTTAACTTGCAGTCTTCTTTGGTTGATTTCTCTAGTTTTTTGTTTTGTTTTGTTTGTCTGTTTTGTTTGTATTTGTTTGGTTTGGTTTGGTTTTTGTTTGGTTTGGTTTGGTTTGTTTGTGGGGGATTTTTGTTTGTTTGATTTGGGTTTTTTTGTTTGGTTGGTTTTTTTCTCCTTGACCAAATTTTATGGTGTTGTTTACACTGAGAAACAAAACTAGTGTAGTTAGTAGAAACAAAACAGGTGTAGTTTTCTATTTATGGTACTGACTGTCTGTCCTTGTCTTTTTGGCCTCTAGCATTCCTGTGGATTGTTTGGTACATTTGGTACAGGCCCTGAAGAAGGATCTGTGCTTTTCTGAGTTCTCTCGCCTCTATTCAGAGGTTGAGGATTTACTTAGGAGCACTGTTTTAAGGGTCTTAAAGTACAGGTGCTGCTACTTTCTCCTGACAATCGTGTACTCTCTTGACATCCTGGAGGGGAGGAAAGCTCATCTGAAGCTCTGACATCCATATTAATACCTGAGAAAGTTCAGTGTGCCTATAACTGTTTAAGCATAAGGTCACTGTTATATTAGAGAAAGCTTTGTGTGCTGTTCCAACAGATTTGAATAAGTGTGTTGAGTTGAGGGGTAACTGCCTTGTTCTGCTTCTTGTAATAGTCTGTCACACCTCAGTAGCTCTGGGAAACTTCATGAATAAAATGTGTAGTAGTGACCTACATTATGTTTCTACTTTTAACAGAAACGTGCGTTTCTGGCCTGAGAAACCCTACGGAACTGCCTTTGCGATTTAGTCATTTTGTCCTCTGTCCAGAAGTATTTAGAGAAAGGTGATAGGGCCCTAGACCAATGGATTTGGGAGAGGCAAAGCATGGGAGAATGAAGTCTTCTTATATTGTCCCAGCAGGACAAGCCACTGGGCTTGTTCAGGCTGGAATTGTGCCTCTCGCACCCTGAAAACGCACTATTTAATCCCCTCTAATCCAGTCTTCTTTCTTGACATAACCGTCTTCAAGGCCTGACAAAAGGAATTCTGAGTGTTAAATAGTTTAATTGATGAAGTACTTCAAGGATTTAATTTCTTTATATTCAAGTGAATGCTGAAAACCTGTGGGATAACTCATTTAAACTTTTTCTTTTACTGTAACAGCTGATCATAGATGTCCAGGAAAATCTGCACTGGCCTTGTGTGTTTCACGAATAAGAATCCCATTTCTCCCCTTTGTCCGCTTAATTTCTTGAGACTGCTGCAGGGAAATACTAGAATTTGGAAACACATTACTAAGTTTTGACTGTTTCAGGACTCTGTCTTCTTAATACTCCTAAACTGGTTTCTAAATGTAGTCAAACATTTTCATCCAACTAATTCAATCTTTTGTACGATCTGTTATGCTTATTATGTTGTCTAACTTTGCCCTGCAATTTTGAGATTCGCAGTAAGCTAATTCAAATATTCAAATCCAAAAAAAGTTACACAACTTTGATGGTGAAACTTTTGTGACTAGGGCTTCTTGATATACAGAAGACCAAAATGTCAAAAAACAGTGATATATGCCAAAGAAATTTGTGAAAAGTCATATTGGGATGAATACTGTGCTTGATAATAGTGTAACTTTTCCTGTATCCTACGTTTCAGGAAAATACAGATGCAAACTCTCGGTTAGTCTCCACTTGATCTCAGTTATGGGTTTTGCTCAAAGTCAAAATGTTAAATGAAAATATTGTAATCTGGTCAGTTGTATCTCAGATAGCAGTAGTTCTTGGTCTTAGTGAGCAAGTGTCACTCTGGAAGTGAAGAGCGTCAGGTCTAACAGTGGAGGCTCGCACATTGTCAATCATTGGGTATATTGTCATCAGTATACTGTTGTTCTGTACTAAAGACCAATAAAATTCATGTGTATGACAAATAGCCTGACAGTGTTGGTATATGTCTTGCATGTTATAGTTGAAGCTGTTTTTCACACCATACTCTCTAGAGTATCCGTAAAACAACCAGTGAGCATCTGGAACTGGTTCTGGGCTGTGTGACAAATATTAGTTATGGATTATGACATCCCTGAATTACATTATTTTCCTCTTATCTGTATATAAGAGAAGTATTAATAGCTACAGAGATTAAATAGGTCTCAAAATTTTCACTTTGATTTTTCTTTAGTTCTGTGTATAGATCAAGAAATAGAAAAATAAAAGTGAATACTGAAGAGGGAGTAAATAGTCTGTCAAAAAGTTTATTTAAACTAAGCAGGGAATATGGATTGTTTGGGCTGTATGAGCTGAATCCCCTGCCCTAATACTAGTATCCCTCTATGCGAAGTGAAAATATTGTAGCAATTTATGTGATGCAAAAGCTATACAGGGAGCAGGGATTCTGAAATAACAATTGTGACTTAAATACTAATGTCTGAAGAGTATACACAATCTGTAAAAGATGGAAGCCAAACCGAGTGATAAACAGCAGGATGGGTGGTGCTTTTTCTAATTACTTGAAGCTCTGTGTGTGTATTTGTGGGGGAGGTCTCTGACAGGAGGGAATGGATGGTTATTCCTGTTGTGAGAGAATTGGTAGTGTCTTATCCCCAGCCTGTGTGGACATTTGCTGACAGAGAGAGGGTGAAGGATGTGTTCGGAGACTATTGGGTATTTTTAGAAAGACTTAAGAATTTCCATCTTTTGTCTTAGAAGTGATGAGCAAGAAGCACATCCAGTTACTGGAATGGAAGTGATGGTACACTTTTTTAAAAGTTCAAATTATCAGTTAAACAACTGACAATGTTTATTTTAGTTGATTGTATGTAGAATTTATGCATTTTGAATAGGATTATCATTTGTCACTGTACTTTGAATAGAAATATATATGAAGTCCCCAGTAACAGGTTCTGGATTCTAAAAAGGAAAACGTTAATTAAAAGACAGCTAGTTTGCGAATTTTGTTAAAATAGAGAATTAAGGAATTTAAACTCTAAATAATGCACAGGCATTATTAATTCAGTAAATAATTAATTTATATTAATTAATATTAATTATTAATTATTTATTAATTAATAATTAATTTAATAATTTAAGCACAGGCCGTATAAAGAATAAGAGACCCATCAGTTCAAAAAGAGCTGCGTTTTGGAATACGAACAGGCATGTATCAAGTGAGACTTGTTCGTGTCCAGCTGAGCTGGCGTGGCTGGGAGAATGCACACCTTGGGTGATGGTAAAGCAGCCTGCTAGTGAGAATGAGTGAATAATAGTTGCACTCCAGTATCTGTGTCATATCAAAACTTAACTTTTAACCTCATTGAAAACTGAGATGATGGTGATGATGACATCTGTAAGGATAAAAGCCAAACAGTCAGTAGACCTTAGGATAATTGAACTTCATTTTGCAATAAATGAACTGGAAGCAAATTTGAGAAGAATGCCCAAGGGGTGAGGACTGTGTAATAGGAGATGGGAATTAAGACAAGGTAATTTTCCACTGTGACTTACAAAACTGTTGGTATCAAGGCTTCAGCTGGTATCATGTGACTGAAAGAAAGGGATACTGTAGGGAGCATGGATTATTTATTAAGGTGTTACTTCAAACTTAGCTTTTTTTTAATTAGAAAAATTCTTTGAAAGATATCAGATATTATAAATATGGTGGGAAGCTGTCTAAAATACAAAAACTATGGTTTGATTATATTGGATTAGGTGAATGTTGAGAACCGATTTCTTTTGCAAAGAAAATTCTATAGATATTCTCTCTTCATCTCATTGTCACTAGAAACTTCCCCAATGCAGGTAATGTGATGCCTTTCATTATCTTTCCAGAGAAAATGAGATCTGGTGGAAAGAGCTTTGGTTAAGAAGAGTAGTTACTGTCATAAGTGCAACTAGTATCACTCTGATCTACTATCAGTAGAGTTGGATAAGTCCTTGTTTTCTTTAGGGAAGGCAAAACAAGAAAAGAGCTTGATACTGATCTCAGAGTCCTCCCAAATGATTGGGATAAAATGGATGAAGAGCCAGATGTCTTTGAAAGGCTTGTGATTCAGGGCTGAAATTGAGAGTTTCTACTGGAGAAGCAGTTTGACTGTACAGGGTCTAGTAGGAATCTGTAGGTAAGAATGACAAAGGAGAAGAGAGATTTAGGTGTGCTGCTTAGTTGTGTGATGACTGAGACATCAGGGAAATGTGACTTTAAAATGAACTATGTCATGGAATAGATGGGATGAGGTTTTTGTGGTAGATAATGAATGAGAGCTAATGCAATTTTACATGCTACTTCAGTAAAATTTCCATATTCTTGCTACCTGTATTCCAAAATTGTCAGTTGAAACTGATGGAGATTGCTGGTCTCCTTTTAACAGAAGTGTTTGCACAACAGTCTTAAGATTCTAGCTTATCTGGCTCTGCAAAATAAAAACAAAGGAATAGTGATGGCCCTATGCAAAATATATCAGTAAAACATGCCAGTGTGAGCAGAGGACCACAGAAAAGAGAAGGTGTTCTCATTGAAAACAAACAAACAAACAAAGATGTAAACATTTGTCAATAGACCTTCTGGTAATTTTAAATCTTATGTTCTGAAACAGGTTCCAGACAAAAAGTAGAAATTATTTGCTTTGCTTCCACTGCATAATCTATACAGAATTTAGACTTTACTGGTTTTGTATTGTTAGCCAAGAAGCTAGTTGCACTCTGCTGAAGAAATACCTTGTGTAAATACTTAGCTTAACAAAATTTGTGGTTACTAAAGAGGCCTTTCACACTGTCCCCTTAGGTTCCTGATGTCATCAGCAGCATAAGGCAAGTCTCCAAAGCAGCATTGAAAGAAGATGCCAAACCAAGTAAGGATAGTGAAGATGCCTTCTATGACTCTCAAAAATTTGAGGTCTTGTACTGTGGAAAGGTGACAGTGGCTCACAAGAAAGCTCCCTCCACACTAATTGATGACTGTATAGAGAAATTCAGCCTTCATGAGCGCCAGCGCCTGAAACTATTAAATGAGCAGCGCAATAATGAGTCAAGTTTGGACTTGCCCCTGTGTGAAGAAAATGTGCCAGCTTCTCCTTTGGATAGCCCATTTGAGGAGCTGGACAGCCCAAATAACACTTCAGGGCATGCTGCAATGTTTACAGTCGGCAGCCAGACCAACTTGACCAACCTGGCCAGCACTCGTGGCTTCTTTCCAGAGAGGATTTTAGAGGACTCTGGATTTGATGAGCAGCAAGAGTTTCGCTCGCGGTGCAGCAGCGTCACTGCAGTTACTCAAAGAAGGGTTCATGACACAAACATGAAAATACAGTCACGCAGAAGACATGCAAGTGCACCCAGTCATGTTCAGCCCTCCGATTCTGAGAAGAACAGGACGATGTTGTTCCAGGTGTGTACTAGGATGAGCAATTTCTTGTTGGTTTTATGCCATGTCTTCTTCCCCTGTGCAGTCTGAAGAGAAGTTTTACTGGATAAGTAATATGGATCCAGTATGGTTTCATGATTTGTCATACTTATATATCCATTCATAAACGATTGAAACACAAGTAGCTGAACTTTCTTAAGGAAATCACCTCAACTCATGAGCTCAGGTAACTTTTAAGAAGAAGTAATTATTTATAGAGTAATCACTTAAAGGAGCAAAGTTTTCAAAGAAGTAATTATTTTATATGCAGTTCTGGATTGTCTGTATTGGTGAGATCTAGAACCTGGCTGGAAAAAAGTGAGTATTTTTTTGAAAAGAGAATCAGTAAAGACTTCTGTGCAAATAAAACCTCTTTCTGTATACTTAGAAAGAAACTCACTTCACAGAAGACTTACACATCCTTAAGTTTGAGCCAGCCCCTTTGTGATAATTTGTGTTACTGTCTTACCTTTCCCAGATGAGTGCTCAAACATCTGCACTGAAGGCTTCTTCCTTCAGACCTCAGTAGTTATTTCTTCTCTTGCCTGAAGTGCATGTCACATCTTCGGAGCTTGTTTTGCAAAAACAAAAGGACACTTAAAGGAGGTGACCCATAAAAGGGAAAGTCTTTGTACCTTAAAATAACAGGGGAGCTA
The DNA here is from genome assembly GCA_013399695.1 of Formicarius rufipectus. Classification (NCBI taxonomy): domain Eukaryota; kingdom Metazoa; phylum Chordata; class Aves; order Passeriformes; family Formicariidae; genus Formicarius; species Formicarius rufipectus. The sequence goes on along the minus strand of VXAU01001100.1, from coordinate 1,169,616 downwards.
AATGCCTGGATTTTTTCGTTCCATTTGTTTTAAAGATTATTCTTGCCTTTTACTCTCTTGGGGGAATGAAAACTGAAGTGAGAAGGCATTGCCCTTCAGAAAGCCAAAGCTATCCTTAGTAATGAATTTAGCTGAAAAATTCTCAGAGGTATGTTAAATAAGTTCCATAGGCTTGAGAAGCAGTTTGGGAAAACTGAAAGATACTTTGCTGCAGTACCTACTCTTTCTTGCCTGGAATAGTACAAACTAAAAAGTATCAACTTAGTTTCTCAGCTAATCTATGGTACATTTTAAAAAGAGCAAATCATTGCAGCTTTTAATTTAGCCACATTGTTCGCTAAAGGCTTTAGTATTGTCTTGTCAAATATGATCTTTGGGCCAAAATAACTTGAAGAGAAAAGCGGTGGGAAGAGGGGAAGAAAAGCTGTTTTCTTTCCAAGTCTTTTTCCTATTCAACTGAGTGTATTGTTCTTGCTGTAATACTCTTACTCAATATAGGCAGAATTATGGCACCCTTGTTCCTGCTGGGTAAGCTGTCGTGCCAAAGGTACTCTGTGTGAACAAGAAAGGGCTAGATTCTGATATTTTTGTTGCTACCAGTGCTCTGCCTCCAAGACAGCCATAAATCAGGCTTATTCTTCTTCCCCTCAGGTTGGAAGGTTTGAAGTTAATCTCATCAGTCCGGATACCAAATCTGTTGTGTTTGAAAAGAATTTTAAAGATATCTCCTCATGCTCTCAGGTAAATATTACTAAGAACCAACATGTAGATCATCAGGAGGAAAAGATTTTATTTGTTCTTCAACTGGGTTGCCTTGCTGGTCTAATGGCAGGAGAAAAAAAAGAAGTGTAGAATTCTCTTTCAGTGTTCTGTGCTGTTTTCTCTTACTGAGTCTCAAAGGCCATTTAAAAACAGTTTATCCTACCTTACCCCCAGTAAGAGTAAATTGCTGTTTTATCCCATTGACTCCTTAATTAAAAAAAAAAAAAAAGGTGGGGTTGATTCTGACTAATGTATACCTAAATCCTTCATAAAGTTTGATGGATCAGCTTATTTGGGGAATATGAAAAAATTGAATATTAAACTACCATTGCTTCACAAACAGTCACAGCAGACTGGAATTACTGATTTGATGTTACAAGAGTGAGAGCTGTTACTCAAATTGGGCCTTTCATTCATCTGGTAGCAGTTTCAGTTAGATA